>JAABOM020081124.1:0-31908 GCA_011800125.2 Solanum clarkiae | reverse complement strand
TACCAGTAAGATAGGACTGCAATAAAATCAAGGAAACAGATAGCAAACTTCCTCCCCACTCCTGGAAAAGGAAATGACAATAAATTTGCCACTTTTTTGAAAAGGTGGAGGATAAGGGATGATGATCATTGACCAGGCTTCCCAAGAATGAATAACTATAATGATACCGTCAATGACATACTCACCATAGAACTCAATTCAAGATAACTTTAGTGCACTTATTAGATAAAATACATAAGTAACTGATCTTGGGGATTGTTTTTCTTGGTGAATACATGTCAAAGGTCTAGGATCTTGCTTACTTTTGGAGGAACACTGAGCTCCAAAAGGTGAAGTCAAGTCGATAAAACTCGGACTCCCTTCATTATTCAGATCAAATTCACGGTCCCTTACATTTGTGTCTTCAAAACTCGATATCCGAGATTCAAAATAAGGATAACCTAGAGTTATCTCTGTTTGTTGACTCAGCAAGTTAAGACGAGCATCACATTGAACAAGCTTTTCAAAATGCTTTCCCAACCATCCCTGCATACACTCTAAGTAATGTCTCCTGCAACCAAAGAAAACTTGGAGTGCTTTAACATCAAAACTGACCACATTAAGACGAGCAAGGAAATGCTAGAAAGTGTGAACAGACCTAAGACAGCCTAGAACCAGCAGCAGATCTTGTAATAATAGCATACTTGCAATCACTATGATATAATATAAAAGCTACCACAGGTACAACATCGTTCAAACCCTTCATCAGTAACAACTGCTGGCTTTGGTGTTAGCTTTTTACAATAGATTAAACTGAAATTGGGAAATTCAATTGGGCTTCTGAGATTAGGAACTGCATCTACTGAGACATTCCATTCAGTTGCTGTACTGAAATGCTCTTTCAGTTAAATTAGGCCACAAGGAGAACCATTAAGTAGAGATAGCAACAGTTCAAGGCAGCGAGGTTGGCCGTGCAGGTTCAGCATTCACCCGAAAGACTTTAACCCATGCTTCACCACTCTGCATAGCAAACTTTCTATTTCAAACCTTCCCACCCTGTCCCAACCCACATAAACCTACCCTGCCACATAGTCACGAAGTATCTAGTACACTATACTCTGTCAATAGTGATGATTCATGTGGGGAAAACCTCTTTCTGGATTTATCTTTCTCTCGTTATCTTCATGCATAAACTAAGCAGGTCAAACAAGTGACTTGAATTACTTGCCAAAGTGGGGGAAAAAGGAAGGGGAAAACGCATGCTGGTAAAAACAAATGTGTCTAGACAACGGATATCTATAGAGATGTCAATAAAATCAGATAAGATTGGCTAACGACTAAAACTGGTGAAATAGTTACCTGAGGAAGAAAAGCATTATAGGAATAACAGTAAGGCCTGTATGCTAGCCTGTCCGTCAGTAAAATCTGAAGTTGCTTGACAAAGTGTGTGCTTTCTCGGTTGTGGATCTGTCTCCCTACAGAAAACTGGTTGCCTTGCCAGCTGCAATACAAGGATCCATAACACCCTCATCAACTAAGGTTAATAAGGAGAGCAACGTTGGAGCCTATTCTGCTAATCTAGTTAATAAGAAATCCCATAAAGGCAATAGAAACAAGAAAATTGCTTATACCCCTACCACTATATCCAAGGTTCCTGGTTCATCGTCTGGGTAACTTTCCTTCGACCCCAGAATATTGGAACACTGGAAATCAAATCGTATGATTCAAGAACATGGTATCTTTTGCGTGGTAACAAAAGAAAATCAAAAAGTCACAACACAAGAAAATTTGAACTCAGAGGAATCTTCTACCCGGTAAACTCTATTCAAACAAAATCATTTTCTATATGATGAAGCTTTATGAAGTCAACTGCTGCATTGAAGTATTTTCGTAGAAATTTCAACAGTGAATGAAATTAGGGCAAGAAGCTTTGAAGAACCAAAACTTTCAGAATTAAGCAAATTAATTTGATAACTTGGAGAATTAGGGCAAGAGAGATTTCAATCCATTTTAGGTTCACAACATCCAAAGGATTTATGAAATCAACTGCTGCACTTATTTCAAGGAATTTATGAAATCAACTGCGCAAAAACATTTGAGAACCTGAAGAATCAAGCGTATGATTCAAGGTATGAGCTTGATTGAAGGGATGAGCGTGAGCTGCTGCGACATTTGCAAAAATTGAAACAGAATATCATCCCTCGAGAAAAGAGAATGCTTGGAGCATATCAACTGATGAATGTAATTAGAGCGGCTCTGTGCTTGGAGCTCTATAAATTGGAGGGAGAGTTAAATATATTGGAGGGAATACAAAATTTTAGTGAAAATTTTAAGGCAACAATTATAACGTGTTGTTTTAGAATTATAAATATAGCACACTTTAAAATGTGGTCGTATGTGTAAATAAGTGTTGTCATAGGTATCACATTTTAGTAACATTTATAAAGTGTAATTTGAGTTATTAAAGAGTACACTTTACCAGTGCTGCCTATATTAGTGAAGTCAAAAATTTAAAAATTTAAGCTACGATTTTAAAAGAGTAGCCAAAGATATTTTAGGCTACATTTTTCAAGTGTTGTCCAGATATAGTATGGTTGTAGGCCTAAAATGTTGTAGTGATATAAATGTCTATGTTTTGGAAACTTTAATTGATGATTTCTTATTCAATTTCAGCTCAATTTCAGCAAAATTTTCACCGACAAGCTCCTTTTCTCGTGTAAAATCATAATTTCTAGTTTAATTTCAAATTCGTGAACCTCGAATTTTAGTCTTAATTTTGACTATTTTGCCCTTGGATCCAATTCGTGCCAATATGGGTATCAAAATTCATGTGTTGACGTATGTGATCTATTCTTGATAGTGCTTGATTCGAGCTCGTTTTTGAGGCTTTGATTGTTCGAAAGTTTGGTTCGAGTGCGGTTTCGCCATCAAGGTAGGTTCAACTAACCTTTTGGGACTGAATTTGAGTTATTGAATATGATTATGTGATACTCACATTGTTTTGTTTTAAAGTTCTCAAAAAAATTATATTATGCTTACCTTAAAAATCCACTTTTGTAACCTAATAGAGAAGTTTCCCTTTTTAGCCATAGGTTATCAATTTTTTTCTTTAAAAAAAAAAACTACACATATATTTAAGAAAAAGTCATTCCTAATTTTCACTTCTCTTTTAAAAAAAAGGTTACGCTTTTGCAAATAGAAATATTAAGTAAAAAGAAAACTTCATTAGAAAGTACTATCTAAGTCAAATAACTAGATTAAACTCAATATCTAAAGGGATGAAGAGGTGAGCAACTATGTCTTAACTGTCATTCTTAATCGACTTGCACAATCCCAAACACAAATAAAAGCAATAACAATAACATACCCAATGGAATCCCACAAGCAAACACAAATAAAAGTGAAGCATAAATATAAGTATAAGCTAACGTACAAATTGGTCTAAAGATATGTATGCATGAAAAATACATAATTAAAGCTTTGAAAGGAGGAGGAAATGTTGGATTTCTTTTGGAATGAGCAAATCGCTCTAGACTCGAGCAAAGTAATGTACGTATTGATCATTTCTCTTATTTGAACATAGATGAATTCATATCGTAACTTCAAATGTGCTCCCGAGATTACACAAAACAAAGAAAGGAAAAGATCAATAGTAGTACTACGGTCAATCAGATAACTGAAGCAATAAATGTGTAACGAGTAAATAGTGAAGCAACAACAGCAACTATGAACAACAAACAAATGGTGCAACAATTGTAGATTTTTTATTACTAACATATAAATTTAATTTTTATGAATATCGATTTTGTTTAGCTATTCATCGTATGAAATCACTATATAATATGGTATACAAACTAATTTACTTATCTATTTTTTTATATCATGCTATACATAATATGTATTAGTGTATAAAATTGGTATATAATGTGATATACACACTATTTTATTTAATACTTTTTATTCCAGGTTATATATATGTATGTTTTGTATTAGATATAGTATGGTACACAAAGTGATTTGTGTAATTTTTTTATACCATGTTATACACAAAATTATATTAGTGTATGAATTGTGTATAAAATATAAATTTTTTTATGTGTATTCTCACATGCCGCACGTGCATGCATGTGTGCGCGCACGAGAGAGATTTGTATGGAATGAATATATCATATTGTATATAAATCGATTTACATAATGGAATGGACTCAATTAAGTAATGAAATTTTGAAAAATGAAGGGAGAATGAGATTATGTAGAATACTCCTAGAATCTATGATTTTTCAAAGAAGATAATTTATGTAGTAAGAGAATTTATGGAACGGGTACCAACTAATTATGAGAAAATTAGGGGATTGATATATATCTTGTCAGTTTCAAAACTATTTATTTATGAAAAACAGAATTGATTAATTAATGAGATGAAAAATTTATTATTTATGTTTTTCTTTTTCTAGTTAACTTAATATTTTGTTAAATTCTAATAAAAATCTACCGGTACACATTGAAATTAATAATAACAAATCTTAAGTGCGTTATTTATTAAATTTTCTATATTATAACTAAAGATATATCAATTTGTATATTACCAACTATTCTATATATTAGTAATTTACAAACCACAAAATTAATCTATTGGTAAAAAAATCCTAACGGATTAAGTATTTGTTGGCAAGTTACTAACAGATAACAGTCAGTTGGTAATTTACCAATGTATATCTAATTAGTTGGTAAAATTAGCTACAAAAATCTTTTGTTGGCAAATATATAGTTATTAAATTTTTTGGTAATCCGTTAATAAACTATGATCTAATTTTTTTCTTCATATTTACCAACCAATATATAATTTGTTAGTAATATTGCTAATAAAATGTATATGTTGGTTATATTTTTATTAGTAATCTGTTAGTAGAAAGTTGCTAAATGAAGCGCCATTTTTTCCTCCATATTTACCAACTAAATTATTTAGTTAATAAAATTTTGGTTTGTATTTTATTAGGAATTTGTTGCTAAATTGTGAAAAACAAATTAGTTACGAATTTGTTAGTAATTTGTTACTAATATACTAATAGATTTAGGTTGTCGGTAAAATTCATTGGTAATTCAGAGTTTTTTTGTAGTGTTGGACATCTCCCAAAAGGCCTCATACTAATGGGGTTAGGGTAGCTATTATATGGTGGTCATTTGCTCTCTCCACAACCAATGTGGGAGGAGTTTGTATTCCAATAAATCTCCCCTCAAACTCTGACCACACAATCTTGTGACTTCCCCTCCAGTGATTATCGATTTCGGATCTCACACCATCTTGTATCGCCGCAACCTTGCAGATCTTTGGTCCTGATGTCACACCAGTGACTCCAACACATCGGTCCATCACTTCTGTCCTCGAAACCTGGGCTCTGATACCACTGATGGAAACGTTAGAAGGAGAGAAACAAAGAATATGTAAGAAGAGAAAAGAATTTGTTGGAAAGACTTGGTCCTTTTATGCATAACTTCAAGTCCATATATAGGCAAATACTTAACAGATAATCCATTTAAATAGGACACATATTAGTCCTATTATCAACCTACTCCAAAAAAAAGAGCACATGACTCCGAAAGCAAGCATAACTCTTTACTTCACTAAATCCTTAAAATCAAATTAACCTGCGAACTGCTATAATTAAAAAATTAAAACTCCTAAAGACTAGGTCAACTGATAACAAAAAAATGACTAAACTTCCAACAGTTCTCCCTTAAACTGATGTTTGCTAACAATCAGTTTACATCTTTGATTGTACATACACCTAGTAGCCTTCTAAGTTTCATGAATAACTCCATCTTCAAAGCCTTGGTGAAAATATTGGCAACTTGATCTTCGCTCCTGTAGTAAATCAGATCAATTGTTCTATTATTGCTAAGATCTCTTAAGAAATGAAAAACTTCACATCAATGTGCTTGCTTCTTCCATGTAGCATCGGATTCTTGGATAACTTAACTGCCGAATCATTGTCACAAAAAATCTTAGTGGCTTCTGCTTTCTTGAATTTTAGCTCCTCCAAAAATCTCCTCAACCAAATAGCTTGACAAGTACAAGCGGTCGCAGCAACAAACTCGGCTACTGTAGTAAACAAAGTGACTATTGATTGCTTCTTAGCCGACCATGAAATAGCACCGGACCCGAACATAAAAGCATAATCTTAAGTGCTTTTTCTATTATCGCGATCACCAGTATAATCACTGTTCGTATACCCAACAAGATTGGACTTTTCACTCTTATTATATACTAGTCCAAAGTCTCTCATTCCTTGAAAGTAACAGAGAATTCTCTTGGCTGCTAGCAAGTGCATTTCTGTGGGATTCTCCATGTACTTGCTGATTAAACTCACAGAGTACATTATGTCAGGCCTTATAGCAGTGAGATACATTAAACTACCTACAATTTGTTTGTAAAGTGTGCTATTAACCTTCTTTCTAGTAGGATCATTGTGCAGCTTCAAACCAAGTTCAATAGGAGAGTTAACTGGATTGCAATTCATCATTTTAGAATTTTCTTTATATACTTAATCTGAGAAATGAAGATCCATTTCCCAGATTGCATTATCTCTATGCCAAGAAAGTAATGCATCAACTCGAGGTTGGACATTTCAAACTCATCAATCATTGACTTCTTGAATTCCTCAAACATGGCACCACAATTTCCAGTAAAAATGAGATCATCAACATATAAGCAGACAATGGACATTTTTCGTTAATCCCCAATCTTAACAAAAAGTGTATACTCGTAAGAACATTTTGAAAAACCAACTTTTAGAAAATAGCCCTCAATGCAACTATACCAAGCTCGAGGAACTTGTTTTAGACCATAGAGGGTCTTTTTTAATCTATAAACCTTATGCTCATTTCCAATTTCAACATAGCTAGGGGGTTGTTCAACCAATACCTGTTCCTTCAAGTGTCCTGTAAGAATGCTGACTTAACATCTAGCTGGAAAATAGGCCAAGAATTCTGAGCTGCCAATGCGATAACCTATCTGATTGTATCATGCCTAACAATAGGAGAAAATACTTCTATAAAGTCAATCTCATATTGTTGCTTATACCTTTTGGACACTAAACATGCCTTGTACATGTCAACTTCGCCATTTTCCTTCAATTTTGTTTTGAACACCCACTTCATTCAATGGTTTTCTGTCCCTTTGGAAAATCAAACAACTCCCAAGTACCATTTCTTTTAATGACATCAATTTCATCATCCATTACTTTTCTCCAATTTTTTTCCTTTACAGCACTCTCAAACATGTTGGATCGCAATCTTAAAACAAAGCAAAGTGAGTAATTGGATCTTTAATTCCAGTTACCTCGTAATCCTTCATCCAAAGAAGGCCTTTTTCTAACATGCCCAAGAGTTTGAGTTTCTTCTTCATTTGTCACAACATCTGGTAGTCGAGTTATAGGGGCTGAATCTGATAAATTTTCAAGCGCACAAGGTGTTGAAAATTTCTCTTGTTCTGTATCATTATCACAGTGGATTTGGGAAGCAAGCTGCTGCCTATTCCATTCCCAAATGTTTTCCTCATCAAAGGTAACATCCTTTCTAATAACAATCTTCTTAGTCAACGGATTAAACAACTTATATGCTTTGGAAGACTGACTTACACCAAGAAAAACATATTTTTCAGCCTTATCGTAAAGTTTCTTCCTTCTTTCATCCGGCACATGGGCATATGCAATGCATGCAAAAATTCTAAAATGATCTACAGTTGGTTTTCTCCCATTCCATGCCTCCTCCGGTGTCATACTTTTAACAGAAAAATTTGGGCCTATGTTTAAAATATGAACACTCTAATTCACTGACTCTGGCCAGGAAGTTTTTGGAATGCTTCCCCTCAATATCATACTTCTCACCATGTTGAGGATGGTTCTATTCTTCAATCTGACACATCATTTTGCTGTGGTGTATATGCAGCTGTAAGCTCTCTCCAAATGTCATGCTTTGCACAGAATACTTTAAATTCTTTTGAGCAATATTCACCATCACGATCAGTTCGAAGAGCCTTAATGGTTTTTCTTGCTTCATTTTCCACACGTATTTTAAAGCTTTTAAATATTGAAAAAACTTCAAATCTTTCTTCTATAAAATAAACCTATGTTTTTCTTGAAAAATCATCTGTAAAAGTGATTAAATACCATTTACCTCCATTAGATGTTGGATTTATCGGACCACAAGGATCTGAATGTACCAGCTCCAGGACAACCTTTACTCTCCATGACTTCCTTTTGAGAAATTGAGAGCGAGGTTGTTTTCCAACAACAAATTCTTCACAAACCTTGGAAGGTATAGTAATTTGAGGAAGATCACTGATCATGTTTTTTTGTTGGAGTATCTTCAAGCCTCCAAAACTCAAGTGACTGTAACGGAAGTGCCACAACCATAATGAATCCTTTACTTCAACCATCAAACAATATTGAATGCTATCAATCCTCAGTGGAAATAATATGTTGGAGCTCATTTGAGCTACTGCAATAGCTCCTCTCACAGGATCATAAATTTCACACTCGCCCTTTCCCAAATTGCACTACTTCTATGTCAAGAAAGTAATGCATTAATCCGAGGTCGAATATTTCAAACTCATTCATCAATGGTATCAGTGCCAAGTTATCCTGAGTGTGACAATACGTGAGGCAGCCACATATTTCTTTTCAGATTATCTTATGGCTACTGAAAGTAATTTTGTGCAAGCAACAATTCCTCACTTTGATGCTCACTTTGACCATTGGAGCATGTTGATGGAGGATGTCTTACGGTCCAAAGAGTATTGGCCAATTATTCAGGACAGTGTCGGCACTCCGATGGAAGGCGAACTTTGACAAATGCTCAAAAGGTAGAGTTGGAAGCGAAAAAGCTGAAAGATCTAAAAGCAAAGAATTAGACAATTGATCATCCCATCCTAGAAACTATTCTTTGCAAAGAAACTTCTAATGATATCTGGGATTCCATGAAGAAGAAGTATCAAGGTTCAACCAGGATGAAGCGCGCACAACTTCAAGCTTTGAAAAAGGATTTTGAAATACTGCAGATGAAGAAAGGAGAATCTGTAACAAACTATTGTGCTAGAAACATGAAAATAACCAATAAGATGCGATTTCATGGTGAGAAGATAGATGATGTAGCCACTGTGGAGAAAATTTTATGATCTCTTACATCAAAATATAATTATTTTGTCAGATCAATCGAAGAATCAAAGGTTATAGATGAATTATCTCTTTATGAATTGCAAAGTTCTTTACTAGTTCATGAACAAAAGATGAACAGAAGTTCTGGAGTACAGGACCAAGCATTGAAGGCTTCTACTAATACTAATTCCAGCAACTATAAAGGAAGAGGTCGAGGTAGAGGTCGAGGAAGAGGAGATCATGGAGAAAGAGATTTCAGTAGAAATTTCAAAATCAACACTGATCAGTCTCAAGGCAGAGGTCAAAACCATGACAAGTCCAAGGTAGAGTGTTACAGATGTCACAAATTTGGTCACTATGCATCAGATTGTTACACTAGACTTCCTAATGACAAAGAAAGAGATGAAAGTGCCAATTTTCTAAAAAATAAGAAAGTTGAAACATTGTTAATGGCTGTCCATGCTGGAACAGAACGTGAATCTGATATTTGGTATGTAGATACTGGATGCAGTAATTACATGTGCTGAAGCAAATTTTCTTTTTCATCTTTAGATGGAAATTTTTGTTCTACTGTGGTTTTTGGTGATTGTTCAACTGTAGAAGTGATGGGGAAAGGTGACATCAAGATTAAAACCAAGAATGATTTTGTGAAAATAATTTCTAATGTGTTGTATGTTCCTGACTTGAAAAGTAATTTACTTAGTGCTGGTCAGTTGCAAGAAAAAGGTTATGTCATCACTATCAAGAAGGACGAGTGTGAAATTTATGATCCTATGAGAGGAGCTATTACAGTAGTTCAAATGTGCTCCAACAGATTGTTTTCACTTAGGATTGATAGCATTCAATCTTGTTTGATGGCTGAAGTAAAGGATTCATCATGGCAGTGGCACTTCCGTTATGGTCGTTTGAGTTTCGGAGGCTTGAAGACACTCCAACCAAAAAACATGGTCAATGGTCTTCCTTAAAATACTGCACCTTCCAAGGTTTGTGAAGAATGTGTTGTTGGCAAATAACCTTGCTCTCTATTTCCCAAAGGAAAGTCATGGAGAGCAAAGGATGCTCTGGAGCTGGTACGTTAAGATCTTTGTGGTCCGATAAACCTAATGTCTAATGGAGGTAAATGGTATTTAATCACTTTTACAGATGATTTTTCAAGAAACACATGGGTTTATTTTATGGAAGAAAGATCTGAAGTTTTTTCAATATTTAAAAGCTTTAAAGTACGTGTGGAAAATGAAGCAGAAAAAACCATTAAGGCTCTCCGAACTGATCGTGGTAATGAATATTGTTCAAAAGAATTTGAAATATTCTGTACAGAGCATGACATTCGAAGAGAGCTTACATCTGCATATAAACCACAATAAAATGGTGTGTCAGAAAGAAAGAAGAAAATTATCCTCAACATGGTGAGAAGTATGCTATTGAGGGGAAGCATTCTAAAAACTTTCTGGCCAGAGTCAGTGAATTGGAGTGTTCATATTTTAAACATAATCCCATCTTTTTCTGTTAAAAATATGACACCAAAGGAGGCGTGGAATAGGAAAAAACCAATAGTAGATCATTTTAGAATTTTTGGATGTATTACATATGCCCATGCGCCAGATGAAAAAAGGAAGAAACTTGACGATAAGGCTGAAAAATGTGTTTTTCTTGGTGTAAGTCAGTCTTCCAAAGCATATAAGTTGTTTAACCTGTTGACTAAGAAGATTGTTATTAGCAGGGATGTTACTTTTGATTAGGAAAACATTTGGGAATGGAATAAGCAACAGCCTGCTTCCCAAATCCATTGTGATAGTGATGCAAAACAAGAGCAATTTTCAACACCTTGTGCGTTTTGAAATTTATTAGATTCAGCCCCTATAACTCCACCACTAGATGCTGTAGCAAATGAAGAAGAAACTCA
Organism: Solanum clarkiae; assembly: GCA_011800125.2. Classification (NCBI taxonomy): domain Eukaryota; kingdom Viridiplantae; phylum Streptophyta; class Magnoliopsida; order Solanales; family Solanaceae; genus Solanum; species Solanum clarkiae. The sequence continues at coordinate 20,871 of JAABOM020081124.1, read as the reverse complement.
AACTCTTGGACGTGTTAGAAGAAGACCTGCTTGGATGAAGGATTACGAGGTAACTGGAATTGAAGATCTAATTACTCACTTTGCTTTGTTTTCAGATTGCGATCCAACTGTTTTGAGTGTGCTGTAAAGGAAGAAAATTGGAGAAAAGCAATGGATGATGAAATTGATGTCATCAAAAGAAATGACACTTGGAGTTGTCTGATCTTCCAAAGTGACAAAATCATTGGATTGAAGTGGGTGTTCAAAACAAAGTTGAAGGAAAATGGTGAAGTTGATAGGTACAAGGCATATTTAGTGGCCAAAGGGTATAAGCATCAATATGGGATCAACTATATAGAATATTTTCTTCTATTTCTAGGCATGATACAATCAGATTGGTTATTACATTGGCAGCTTAGAATTCTTGGCCTACTTTTCAACTAGATGTTAAGTCAACATTCTTACATGGACACTTGGAGGAGCAGGTATTTGTTGAACAATCCCCTGGTTATGTTGAAATTGGAAATGAGCATAAGATTTATAGATTAAAAAAGGCCCTCTATGGTCTAAAACAAGCTCCTCGAGCTTGGTATAGTCGCATTGAGGACTATTTTCTAAAAGTTGATTTTTTGAAATGTCCTTATGAGCATACACTTTTTGTTAAGATTGGGGATGAAGGAAAAATGCTCATTGTCTGCTTGTATGTTGATGATCTCATTTTTACTGGAAATTGTGGTGCCATTTTTGAGGAATTCAAGAAGTCAATGATAGATGAGTTTGGAATGTCTGACCTCGGATTGATGCATTACTTTCTTGGCATAGAGGTAGTGCAATCTGCGAAAGAGATCTTCATTTCTCAGAAGAAGTATATAAAGGAAATTCTAGAAAGATTTCAGATGATAGATTGCAATCCAGTTAGCACTCCTGTTGAACTTGGTTCGAAGCTGCATAAAGATCCTACTGGAAAGAAGGTTGACAACACACTTTACAAACAAATTGTAGGCAGTTTGATATATCTCACTGCTACAAGGCCTGACATATTGTACTCTGTGATTTTAATCAACAGGTACATGGAGAATCCCACAGAAATACACTTGCTAGCAGCCAAGAGAATTCTCCGTTACTTGCAAGGAACGAGAGACTTTGGACTAGTTTATAAGAAGAGTGAAAAGTCCAATCTTCTTGGGTATACAGATAGTGATTATGCTGGTGATCGCGATGATAGGAAAAGCACTTTAGATTATACTTTTATGTTCGGGTCCGGTGCTATTTCATGGTGGGCTAAGAAGCAACCAATAATCACTTTGTCTACTACAGAAGCCGAGTTTTTTGCTGCGACTGCTTGTGCTTTTCAAGCTATTTAGTTGAGGAGACTTTTGGAGGAGCTAAAATTTAAGAAAACAGAAGCCACTAAGATTTTTTGTGACAATGATTCGGCAATTCAGCTATTCAAGAATCTGGTGCTACATGGAAGAAACAAGCATATTGATATGAAGCTTTATTTCTTAAGAGATCTTAGCAATAATGGAAGAATTGATCTGCATTACTGCAGGAGCAAAGATCAAATTGCCGATATCTTCACCAAGGCTTTGAATACGAAGTCATTCATGAATCTTAGAAGGCGCAGGAGCGAAGATCAAATTGCCGATACCTTCACCAAGGCTTTGAATACGAAGTCATTCATGAATCTTAGAAGGCTGCTAGATGTATGTATAATCAAAGATGTAAATTGGCTGTTAGCAAACATCAGTTTAAGGGGGAGTTGTCGGAAGTATAGTTGTCATTTTTTTGTTATCAGTTGACCTAGTCTTTATGAGTTTTAATTTTTTTTAATTATAACAGTTTGCAGGTTAATCTGATTTATAGGATTTAGTGGAGTAAAGAGTTATACTTGCTTTAGGAGTCATGTGCTCTACTTTTTTGGAGTAGATTGATAATAAGATCGATATATGTCCTACTTAAATGGATTATCTGTTAAGCATTTGCCTTATATGGGCTTGAAGTTATGAATAAAAGGACCAAGTCTTTCCAGCAAATTCTTTTCTCTTCTTACGTATTCTTTCTTTCTCTCCTTCTTTCCATCACTAACATGGTCTAATAATTCACTAGAATCGGTAGGAACATTGACTAAGTATAGGCTCCTAATGAGCTCTTCTTGGGAAATTCAATTTTACAAGTGGGATAAACAGATCAGTGGATGGCCAAAATCAGGCACACTGCTATCTAATAGATTATATGTACATCTAATTGTCATTCTTTCAAATACCAAAATCAGCAAATATCTCAGCATATATTGTAACTTAAGTATAATTTGTATAAATCAATTAAATGTACAAATAATTTCCAAAATTGAAATAAAAGGTGAGAAATCCCAAAACCAAACTACTTTCCTAGCATGTCAGGAAACGAAACACAGAAAGTCAAACTAAACATATCGATAATGAAATCCCATTAGAAACTAAAATAAAAATGTAGAAATCACTCACTGATACACAAGCGAGTCGAGGCGAGGGCAAGCTAGAGAGAAGCACAATGACAACGGAGGTGCACTGATGGCATGAGGCAAGACAAGGGTTTTCTTTTTCAATTCAAAGCGTTAAAAGACCTAGATTAGTTTTTAGTTCACAAACATGACAAGAGACATTGATTTAATTTGTATCTTTACATTTTTATTTTTTTAATGATAACTAATTCTAATATTTACTTTATTTGAAGAACTAATGTTTTTATCTTTAATTTTATTAAACTTAGGAGACCTCATGAGGTCTCTTATTTTAAAATAACATTGATTGAATTTGACTAAGAAATGGAGACCTCATGAGGTTTTGAAAAATAAATTATTATTTTTTATTTTAACAAATAGCGACCTCATGAGGCCGCATTTTTAGTCAACAATTTGGCTAAAGAAAATGAGACCTCGTAAGATCTCCCTTTAAGAAAAAGGAGAACTAAAAAAAATTATTGATACAGATATAGACCTCACGAGGTCTCCTTTGTAATACACCCTAATTCGTTCTACCTAATCTGGAGTGAATGCACAGATGAGCTGAAAAAAGACTGAGAAAAATTGTAGAAGAAGGTTCATGAGGACCATCAACGACTCATAGAATGGGTCTCGTAAAACCCCCAGATGACTTGGGTTAAATTTTCTAAGTTTGAGGCCTATATATGAGAGGTGATTTACGACTTATAGAACTGTATATGACTCGTAGAGGAGGCTTCATGACAAATTCCAGTAACTCAAAATGCAGGACCCCTTATTTATCAGAGGTAGTTACGACCGATAAAATATTTTACGGCTCGTAAAAGAGGTCTCATGCCAATTTTGTAGTAGCTAAGATTTTTAGATCCCTCATTCACGAGAGGCTGCCTATGACCCGTAGAATGCTCTACGACTCATAGATAGGGTCTCGTAGACCCAAGCGACAATATTCCTACCCTTTTTAATTTAACCCTTGGACATTTTGGACTTTATTTAAGTCCTGAATGGCACCGTAAACGTATTTTTCCTCCATTCATCATGCTTAGGGATTTCATGAAGAACCCTAGAAGAGGGAGAAGAGCAAGAAGTCTTGATTCTAGCACGAGGATTCAGTGAAGCCTGATTGTTTCTTCCATTCCCAAGTATGTAAGGATTACTAAAGTGTGGAACCATATCTATTCACATGCCCCTCTCATCTACTTGAGTCAAAAATTTGGAAAGAGTTGAAATTTGGGAAACCCTATTTCCTATATCTGAAAATCTTTACTTACTATGAAGTTTCTTGATAATATATGAGGTACTTGCTGCATTGCATAATAATTGATATAAGATTTACATAAGTATTTCATACTTGATAGCATGAACCCTAAATTGCATAATTCTATGAAAGTCTATGCATGAATTGAGTTGAGGTTTGAGCTTGATATTGATCTGATGAGTTGAGAAACTTGAGCATTATAAAGTATGAAAAGCATGTCGAATCTAATCATTTATACTATCACAAAACTTACTTGCAATTTCATGATAAATCAAATTGAGCGAGTCTAAATAACCATGTGAGTCTGAGTTGAGCTTGATGGTTTGTATTGATTGAATGAGATGATGAGTAACTGAGATAAATTGAGATGAGATAACCTAATGAGGATTGAGTTTTGAGTTGATTGACTTAGCATTGAAGATTGAATTGATTGATGAGTTGAGCATGTTTTAGTCTTGGGAGGAGTATCGAGCACCGAGCTGGGAGTGAGTAAATAACTACTTTAACCTACATAACTATGTTTCCAGCACAGGATAGTCGTACAGCTTGTTCTGGCGACTCTTGTCCCAAAAGTGGACATTCACTACGGATCCAAGAGAGAGTTGATTGCCTTTTTCCGTGGCAGGTTTAGGGTGGGCGTGGCAATAACATTGCCTTCATTATGCATCATCAAACTAAAGGTGATGGGACTGGATGTCAGTTAAGAGAAACTCCTATGTAACATTGATTAAGTATGATACTTTAAACTGAGTTTATTTCTACCGAGTTTACTATAAAAACATCATTTACTTTTAAACCTGCATGTGATGAGTTGAACATGAGTTGTTGAGTCGAGGTAAGTAAGTTAAGCGTTACTTTCTTGAGATATTTTATATACCAGTATATTCCATGCACTGACATCCATTTGGGTCTGCATCATTTTATGATGCAGATACAAGTGATAGAGTACTTCATCTCGCGCATCGTTGAGGTCCAGATCAGTACACTTCCAGAGTTGGTGAGCCCTTCTTGCTTTTCAAAGGAGCCTTTTTATCATATGATTGGATATAGTATATTTTCTTATTTTGATTTAGGTACCTATGGCCTGTCATGTTACCATCTAGATGTTGAGTAAAGACGTCGTAGACGTTTGAGTAGAGGATTCAATGAGTATTTTGTATTCTAACTTATTTCATTCTAAAACTATAATGAAGTATAGTTATATTTTATTCATATGATGTCTTTTATCTGAGTTCTTTCTTCCATTGTTGAGTTGATGTGACAATGAGGCCATGTGGTTCACTTGGGGACTAGCAATAGTTTCTGAGTGCCGGCCACGCCAAGGGTACCCACCTGGGGCATGACAAACATGGTATCAGAGCATAGAGCTCAAGTGTCCTAGAGAGTTTGTGAAGCTGTATCTAGTAGAGTCTTGTTCATGCGTGTGTTGTGCACAACACTTCATAAGCAAGAGGCTATAGGACATTAGGAATTGTTACACTTTCTTGTGATCTGAGTTCATGCAATAGAGTTAAAACTCTACAAAGCTCTCTTCTAACTCGTGCTTTACGTGCTTGTAGATCAAGCCTCCTAAATGAACCATGACCCAAAAGAACCCTGCAACTAACAATGCTGAGAACCCTACTCCAGAGGTGCCTCCCCAGATGGAAACAAGGGGCCGAGGTCGACCGGCCAGAACTGCTGGTGTTTCTGTGACACCTATCGCTCTACCTGTTCCTACCATAAAGGCTGACTTTAGAGGAGCTATCACTATGCTCACCTAGTTGGTAGCTACCCAGAGTGGGAAACAGGGTTCACAGACTCCTAGTTTTAGCTCTCATGAGCCAATGACTGCCTCCAGACTGAGAGACATTTTGAGGATGAACCCACCTTTCTACACTGGATCCAAGGTTTAGGAGGAACCTCAGAACTTCATTGATGAGATGTGGAAGGTGCTAAAAACTATGCATGTGACCGAGACCGAGAGAGTTGAGCTTGCTGCTTATCAGCTCAAGGATGTGGTTAATATCTGGTACAATCAGTGGGAGGAGAGTTGAGGTGAGGATGCTGAGTCTGCTACTTGGGAGGAGTTCGAGAGTGTCTTCCTTGATCACTTCTTTCCACAGGCGTTGAGAGAGGCAAAGGTTGAAGAGTTCGTGAATCTAAAATAAGAGGGGCTGATTGTTAAAGGTTATAGCTTGAAATTCATCCAGTTATCTAAGGATACCCCAAAGATGGTCCAGGATATGAGAGCGAGGATGAGAAAATTCAGATCTGGGTTGGGTAGACATGTGAAGAAGGAGTGTAAGGTGGTGTGCTGCCAAAATACAACACAATTTGATGTTTTAAACCTAGAATTTTGTGTGTTCTCAATGCGACTTTTGTGGGCGTTATGTTTGTTTTTTTTGCATTTGTTTTTGCTAGAAATATAGGTTGGCTCTGGGAAAAATTGCAGATTTTGCTGATTTTCAGGACATACTGGCCTCACTACGAATGGTAGCCCAACCTACGAGTCATAAAGGCAGTCTCATATCAACACATAGTGTTCAAAAGCAAAGTCTGAAAATGTGGAGTTCAGTCCCACGAGCCCCATGTATGAGTCGTAGTCCCTTCTATGCCTCGTAAAGGGTGGCCTCGTAGCAAATTACAGTGTTGAGCAAGATTGGACCAAGAAATGCAAGTGTGGACTACAAGAAGGCACTACGAGTCATAAACCAGACTACGACTTGTAGAGGTGTATCATAGCAATAAAGTCCAAAATGCAAAGTGTTGACCACGAAAGCCCGGCTACGTCTCATAGGGCAAACTATGAGTCGTAACTACAAGCCCCGTAACATGAGCCGACTAGATTTAATTTAGGGACTCATTTGTAAGTACTATAAATAATATATTTTTAGGATTTTAGCATAAGTTTTTGATAGTTCTACATAGTTTTTCATAGTTTTATAGTAATAGAGAGTTAGAGAGCAAAAATATTCTAGAGTAGATTTCTAGGATTTTTCTTTGGAGATTAGATTCACTTGTGGATTAACTTCATCATTCAAACTTGTGATTCTAAATACAAAGGTGGTTTTATTGTTCTTCATTATTCTTGGGTAAGCTATCAACTATGTTTTCTTTATTCATTATTTGTTTTCTTACCCAAGTTATGAGTAACTAAACCCACAATTTGGGGTTGTGGGAACCATGAGTAGCTAACTTAGAAAAACTGGATTATTTAAACTTCTTGAGTTGAGTATTTGTGTGTACTATCCATTTCCCTTCATTTTTCATATTGTTCAATGGTAGCCAACATTGAACTCCACTTAGCACCATGATTTCAGCCCAGGTAGTGATGAATAGAAAAAGGAAATGGGTAATAGAATTTAATTGATATATTCTTGTCTAATCAACCAAACTCGGAGAAGGAGTGGTTGACTGGAGAATAGGTAATGGGTAGTTTGGTACACTATGGTAGTTGGCCAAGCGCCATAGTGAAATTTAACCTTCGCCTTCAGAAGAGGGTTGGAAAAATCTAAATTACTGTCCTGCATGCAATGTCCCAGTTGAGGTTGTGTTATCCAAGATATTTAAGTTAGTGAATCATGGGGAACACAATTTTCCAAGTTGCTCTCCAATTTGATTGTCTCTCTATTTTATTATTTTTTTATTTTCTATCAATCATTGCAACCCCCCCCTTCCTTGAGAATTGAGTTATTTGATATTTGAATTGATTGTTGATGAATCAAAGTGCCAAAGCCCTGTATTCCCTTGGGAGTCAACCCTAACCTTGCTTTGTTTTTTACTATTGATGATCGCTTTGACCTTGAAATAGAGGCGTATCTTGAGCATTCAGTATAAGGCGGTGTTGCTGATCCCAGGTATGGATATCTCTATAATGATGGTTTATGTCCAGCGAACTGAGGAGGATAAGAAGCAGTACAGAGAGGAGCATCTGAGTAAGAAGGATAAGTCAGCAGGGCCTGAGTCCAACTAGACCAAGCAAGGTAAAGGAGACAAGTCATATTTCTGGAAGAGGTCCTCTAGTTATGCACCATCTTCAGCCAGTGCACCAATCCCGAGACACAGGTATGATCACAAGTCCTACGGTTAGCCAAACTTTATGGCACAGGGTGCAATATCCCAAGCTAGTGTAACTCTTGGCTCTAAAGGAAAGCCACCTTATGGGAAATGTGACATGATGCATCTGGGAGAATGTAGAGATAGAGGGAATGGTTGCTACAAGTGTGGCCAACAGGTCCATTTTCATAGGGAGTGTCCAATATGGGGAAACAAGGCCTAATCCTCTACTACAACACCACTAGCGAGGGGTAACTAGAGAGATACTACACCAGGGGTAGGCGGTAGGACAAACCATCTATATGTGATAGGAAAACGACAGGACCAAGAGGTTGCACCAGATGTTGTGATGGGTATGCTTTAAATTTTTACCTTTACTTGCTATGCTTTACCTGATGCAGGAGCGACTTATTCTTTTGTGATGCCATATGTGGCTGGTAGATTTGGGATCCTTCCTGAGTGTTTGCTTGAGCCATTTTCTATTTCTACTCCTGTTAGTGAGTCCATTCGAGCCGAGAGAATCTATAAAGATTGTGTAGTGTCCATCCATCATAGGGATACTTTTGCTGAGTTGATTAAGTTAGAGATGGTCAATTTTGATGTAATCCTTGGTATGGACTGGCTTCATGCCTACTATACCTCTATTGATTACAGAACTCGAACTGTCAAATTTTAGTTTCTGAATGAGTCTGTTATTGAGTGGAAGGGAGATTTTGTTGCACCAAAGGGTAAGTTTATTTCTTACATCAAGGCCCGAAGACTGATCTCTAAGAGATATACCTACCACCTCGTGCGAGTCAGGTCTGTTGATGTCGAACCCCCTTAGCTTGAGTCTGTCCCGATCGTGAGTGAGTTTCTTGATGTATTTCCCAAGGATCTGCTCGGAGTCCCTCGTGATAGGGAGATTGACTTTGAAATTGATGTTCTTCCTGATACTCAACCTATTTCTATTCCACCTTATAGAATGGCCCTTGCAGAGTTAAAAGAGTTGAAAGAGAAGTTGAGGGACTTTCTAGAAAAAGGATTCATAAGGTTGAGTGTCTCTCTACGGGGTGCTCTGGTCTTATTCGTGCGAAAGAAGGATGGTTCCCTGAGGATGTGTATTAACTACCATCTATTGAATGAGGTGACAATCAAGAATAAGTATCCCTTTTCGAAGATTGATGACTTCTTTGACCAACTTCAGGATGCTACTATTTTCTCTAAGATAGACCTCAGATGAGGCTATCACCAATTGAAAGTGAAAGAATGTGACATCCCTAAGAGGGCTTTTCGAACATGATATGGTCACTTCAAGTTTTTAGTGATATCGTTTGGGTTGACAAATACACCCACGACCTTCATGGACCTAATTAATAGAGTATTCAGATAATACCTTGACAAGTTCATGATCATATTCAATGATGATACTCTAGTATATTCCAGTGATGAGGAGGAGTATACCAATCACCTCAGAATCACCTCGCTTAGAGATAATGAGTTAGTTATATGCAAATTTTTCTAAGTGTGAGTTTTTCGCTCAAATCCGTGGATTACTTGGGTCATGTGATTTCTGGAGATAGAATTCGAGTGGATACTCAAAAGATCGAGGCGGTTAAGAATTTGCAAGACCAACCTCACCGACTAAGATAAGGAGTTTTTTGGGATTGGCTGGCTATTACCAAAGGTTTGTTGATGGATTTTCTTCCCTATCTGCACCGTTGACTAAACTAACTCAAAAAAAGGTCAAGTTTCAATGGTCTGACAAGTGTGATAGAGGTTTCTAAGAGATAAAGATGAGATTAATTACCGCACCAGTGTTGACCTTACCTGATGGGATAGATGGATTTATCATCTACTACGATGCTTCGAGAGTGGGATTGGGATGTGTGTTGATGCAGAGAGGGAAGTGGTTGCGTATGTTTCTAGACAACTTAAGGTGTATGAAGAGAACTATCTCACTCATGACTTAGAGTTGGCAGTGGTGGTGTTTGCTCTCAAACTATAGTGCTGCTATTTATTTAGAGCACATGTTGATGTATTCATAGACCACAAGATCCTGCAGTACGTCTTCACCAAGAAAGAGTTTAACTTGAGGCAGAAGAAATGGCTTAAGTTGCTCAAAGACTATGACATGAGCATCCTCTAGCATCTAAGTAAAGCTAATGTGGTTGTTGATGCTCTTAGCAGGTTGTCCACGGGAAGCACCACCTATGTGGAGGAGGAGAAGAGAGAGTTATCCACGGAGGTTTATGGGCTGGCACGATTGGGAGTTCAATTAGATGAATCGGGCGAATGAGGGTTTCTTGTGCATATAGGTCTGCATCATCTCTAGTAATGGAAGTGAAAGAGAAACAAGGTCATGATCATGTCTTATTATAGTTGAAGGAGGATGTGCATAAGCAGAAGGTGATGTCTTTCGCCAAAGGGGGAGATCGAGTATTAAGGTATCAAGCCAGACTATGTGTTCTAGATGTTGATGATATTCGAGGGAAGATCATGGCAAAGTCCCACAATTCTAGATATTCCATATATCCAGGGTCTACCAAGATGTACCATGACTTGAAGGAAGTTTACTAGTGAAGTGGAAAGAAGAAAGACATTGCTGAGTTTGTTTTCAAGAGGTCGAATTGCCAACAAGTTAAGATTGAGCACCAAAAACCATGTGGCGTAGCTCAAAATTTTGAGATTTTAGAGTGGAAATGGGAGATGATTAACATCAACTTTTTCGCAGGCTTATCGAGGTCCCGCAGACAACATGATTCAATTTGGGTGATAGTTGATCGGATGACAAAGTCTGTGCACTTCTTAGCAGTCAAGACGACTGACACCGCGGAGGATTACACTTGAATATACATAAAGAAGATTGTTAGATTGCATGGAGTCCCTTTGTCCATTGTCTTGGATAGAGGAGCTCAGTTCACTGCACAATTTTGGAGATCTTTTCAGAAGGGCTTGGGTACGAGAGTGCATCTTAGCACTGCTTTTCACCTGCAGACGGATGGCCAAGCAGAGAAAACTATTTATACTTTGGAGGATATGTTGAGGACCTGTTCCGTTGACTTTAAAAGTAATTGGGATGATCACTTTCCTTTGATCGAGTTTGCTTACAACAACTTCCATTCGACCATTTAGATGGCCCCATGTGAGGCATTTTATGTGAGGAGGTGTAGGTCTCTGATTGGGTGGTCTGTGGTAGGTGAAGCAGAGCTGATTGGACCAAACTTGGTTCACCATTTATGGAGAAGGTAAAGATCATTTGAGAAAGGTTGAGGACTATACAGAGTCGACAAAAATCCTACACAGATGTTAGAAAAATAGACTTAGAGTTTGAGGTCAATGATTGGGTGTATTTGAAAGTGTCGCCCATGAAGGATGTGATGAGGTTTGAAATAAAGGGGAAGTTGAGTCTGAGGTACATTGGCCCCTATCAAATCATAAAGAGAGTGGGCAATGTGGCTTATGAGTTGAGGTACCATCAGAGTTAGCAGCCATCCATCCAGTCTTCCACATTTCTATGCTCAAGAAGTGTTTAGGAGATTTATAGTCAGTTGTGCCTTTCGACAGCATTAGAGTAAAAGACAGCTTGAGTTACGAGGAGATTCCTGTCTAGATCCTTGATCGTCAAGTTCACGAGTTAAGAACCAAAGAGATTGCATCTGTCAAAGTGTCATGGAGAAACCAATTAGTAGAAGAAGCTACTTGGGAGATGGAAGAGGATATGAAGGTCAAATACCCTCACTTATTCTGGCTTGCTGATGATGAGAGAGTTGATGGTAATAAATTTTCCTCTAAATTCTTGAATTCCCATTTCTTGAGTTCTCTTGTAATTCTTAGTATAATAGACAATAGAGATCTGAAGTCTGAGTGAGGATTGATGTGACGAATTGACCATTTGATTCTTTTACTTGCTGAATTTCTTGATTTACTGATTGCATGGGTGATATGAGAGCTGGTTGATTGTTAACGTCCATAGGGAGATTCGTGCCTTGACCTAAATCCCTAGATTTCTCATCATTCGAGGACAAATGATCCCAAGGTGGAGATAATGTAACACCCCCTAATTCCTTCTACCTAATCTCGAGTGAATGCACAGATGATGCTGAGAAAAGACTGAGAAAAGCTACAAAAAAAGGTTCATGAAGACCATTTATGACTCGTAGATAGGTCTACGACTCATAGAATGGGTCTCGTAGACCCCAGATGACTTGGGTTGAATTTTCTAAGTCTGAAGCCTATATACGAGAGCTGATTTATGACTCATAGAACTGTATGTGACTCGTAGAGGAGGCTTCATGACAAATTCCAGTAAATCAAAATTCAGGACCCCCTATTTACGAGAGGTAGTTATAGCCCCTAAACATTTTACACCTTGTAAAAGAGGTCTTGTGTCAATTTCCCATAGCTAAGATTTTTAGATCCCTCATTCACGAGAAGTTTTCTATGACCCGTAAAATGCTCTACAACTCGTAGACGGGGTCTCGTAGACCCATTTGACAATTTTAAGAAGGGTAATTTTATCTATTCCTACCCTTTTTAATTTAACCCTTGGACGTTTTCGACTTAATTTAAGTCTTGAATGACACTCTAAACGCATTTTTCCTCCATACATCACACTTAAGGCTTTCTTGAAGAACCTTAGAAGAGGGAGAAGAGCAGGAAGTCTTGATTCTAGCAAGAGGATTCATTGAAGTCTGATTATTTCTTCCATTTCTAGGTATGTAAGGCTTACTAAAGTATGTAACCACATCCGTTCACACGTCCCTCTCATATACTTGATTCAAAATTTAGGAAACCCTATTTTCTATTATTGAAATTCTTTACTTACTATGAATTTTCTTGATAATGTATGAGGTACTTTCTATATTGCATGATTATTGGTATGATATTTACATATGTATTTCATACTTGATAGCATGAACCCTAAATTGCATAATTCTATGAAATTCTATGCATGATTTGAGATGAGGTTTGAGTTTGATGTTGATCTGATGAGTTGAGAAACTTGAGAATTATAGAGTATTAAAAGCATGTCGAATCTTATCGTTTAAACTGTCACGAAACCTACTTGCAATATAATGATAAGTCAAATTGAGTGAGTCTAAATGACCGTGTGAGTCTGAGTTGAGCTTGATGGTTTGCATTGATTGAATGAGTTTATGAGTAACTGAGATGAATTAACATGAGATAATCTAATGAGGATTGAGTTTTGAGTTGAGTGACTGAGCATTGAAGATTGAATTGATTGATGAGTTGAGCATGTTTTAGTCTTGGGAGGAGTATCGAGCATCGAGCTGGGAGCGAGTAAATAACTACTTTAACCTACAGAACTACGTAGCCAGTGTAGGATAGTCGTACAGGTCGTTCTGGCGACTCTTGTCCTAAAAGTGGACATTCATTGTGGATCCAAGAGAGAGTTGATCGCCCTTTACAGTGGCAAGTTTAGTACGGGTGTGGCAACGATGTCTGATGTGAGGTCAAAATTACTTTATTTTAGTCATTATTTACCTCATATTTAATAATTTTATTTATTCATTTTGAGCACAAATTTTATGGATTGTGCTAAATTGTGTATTTTATTTGTAGGATTAAATTGGCGCGAAAATAAAGAGATTTGGAGCTCAACCGAATTAAAAAGAAAAGAATACAAAAGGAAAATCATGCAAACAGCTTAATGGATTAAATTAAATATAATAATATATATTATTATATACACATATTGACGAATTGCAATTAAATTGCAATTGAAAGAGCTGCTAGAAGCTATCACGTGGATAGTAACAATTGTTGAAGGCGGCTAGCAACGCATGGATCAAGTTTCCTTCCGGTTTTGGGTTCTCTAATTTATTTTGGATTCAATTATTTTATTTGCAATTTTTTCTTACCCCTATAAATATTCCATAAAATTAGGTTTTACATAACTCTTGACCTAGAGAGAAATAGAAGCCGCTACGGAGGTTGGAGAAATTTGGTTTAATCTTTTCTTCTTTAATAATATTTATTTTTACATTTATCTTTGAATGATTTGTGGTAACTTCTTCATGTCTATGTGAAGTTAAACTTGTAGTTCTAAAACTATGGTAGCTGATAAGATGATTGTTTAGTTATTGACAATTTAAAATATTTGTTTATCATATTAGTTACTCTTATATTACTTTTACCTATATTTCTTAGCCTGGACAACTAAGGGGTAAATTAGTTGTTCATTCTAGATTCGAGAGATGTTGGAATGAATAAAATACTGTAATATAGGGAGCTTGTTCAACTAGAAAACTAGATTGATTCGTGTAAGAGAGATTCGTGACAACTACCTTTACACCTCACTTGGTTCAAAATACAGGAAGATAACGTTAAAGCATTTTTATTGATATGTTTATCCCCGTTCAACGATGTAGTTAGACAGTCAATAAAGGTACGCCGACAAAGGCGTGCAACCCTGTTTAGATAATTTAAACCCTGTGAATCAGCAACTAGATAATCAAATAATTTGATGAAACTGAGGCTAAACATGATTAATAGCTAAACCATAATCTTAGATCGATTCATTCATTGATTGTGTAGAAAAATCTCTTCTCTTGGTTAATTGATCACCACTTAAATAAATAATTAAAATTAATATAACTTATTAAATAATTAATCGACAAAAATCCTTTGGATTCGACAACACCCGACTTCTGAAAAAAGCCACTATATTACTTAGATTGACCACGTACACTTACGTGTGTGGCACCATTGCCCAGGATTTGAAATTAGTTATTTTGCTAGGTTATACATTTTTTTTAAGTTTCTATCTTTTATTTTTATTTTTATTTTTTAGTGTTACTTTTTTTTGTGTGTGTGTGTTTTTTTACAGATTAGGGGAAGTCTGAGTACCCAAAATTTGAAACAAAGGAGCATTTTGAGCTTAAGTGTGGGGTGCTTACGACCCTCCATGGATATAAAGAGAAGATGCTTCTAGCTAGGTCTAAAGGCCTCAGGGAGTTTTTCTAACCCTTGTTTTAAATTTTAATTAATGCTTTGAGGACATAACATCTTTTCAAGTAGGGGGTGGAAATTCTTCCAAATATATTGTTTAGGGTGGAGTGTAAACTTGTGCTTCCCTAGCATAAGCAAGTGTACGTGGTCAACCCAAGTAATATAGTGGCTCTTTCAGAAGCCGGATGTCGAACCCGAAGGACTTGTCAATTAATTATTTACTAAATTATATTAATTTAATTATTTATTTAAGTGGTGAACAATTAACCAAGAGAAGAGATTTTTCTACATAATCAATGAATGAATTGATCTAAGATTATTGTTTAGCTAATAATCATGTTTAGCTTCAAATTCATCAAATTATTTGATTATCTAGTTGCTGATTCACAAGGTTTAAATTACCTAAACGGGGTTGCACGCCTCTGCTGAACTACCTTTATTGACTGCCTAACTACATCATTGTGCGTGGATAGATACATCAATAAAAATGTGTTAACGTTATCTTCCGGTATTTTGAACCAAGCGAGGTGTAAATGTAGTTGTCACGAGTCTCCCTTACATGAATCAATCTAGTTTCTTAGTTGAACAAGCTCCCTATAATACTGTATTCTATTCATTCCAACATCTCTCAAATCCATAATGAACAACTAATTTACCCTCGAGTTGGCTAGGCTAAAAAGTATAGATAAAAGTAATATAAGAGCTACTAATATGATTAACAAATATTTTGAATTAATAATGACTAAACAATCATCTTATCAGCTATGATAATCTTAGAACAAGGAAGCTTAACTCCATATAGACATGAAGAAATTACCACAAATCATTCAAAGATAAATGTAAAAATAAATATTATTAGAGAAGGTGAAACGCCCCAAAAATGTGCTTCGAAAATGCCCACAATCATAATTTTCATATATATCTAAATCCATGTGCGGTATCAAGAATTCGAATTCGTATTCTTTTTTTTTTTCAGAGGGCAACATTGAGTGAAAAGTGGATATAATCCCGATTTTAGATGACCCGTAGTGAAAAATAATTTTCGAAAAATTTCAATTTCCAGTGGCGATCTGCGTCTTAGCCGCAATGTGCCAAGGGTGCGGATCAGTGTTAATTTTTCCCTGAAATTTTATTTCGGTCCAAGGGCCTTGTGGTCATAACATCATGCCCACTTATGCGCATAAATACCTATACTTAGCCATTTTCAACTCCATATCACTCAATACCCTCTCAAAGCCTTCTCCAACAATTAACCAAATATTTCATCCAAATTCATGTGTCTCAAGCATAATTCTGGATCTTAAGAACTCCATTCAAGTTTCAAGTCTCCTTCAAGTCTACATCAAGAAAACCCAAGTTTGAGGTACATAGGTTTCAACCATTGGATCCTTTCACCTATGGTGCCCAAATCTTCATTTTTTTTGAAAATTGTATGTTTTCAAGTTGGAATATCTATGTATATCTCTTATTATGAATTTTGATTAAAAACTATATTGGGATTTAATGAAATATTGATTAAATATGCATGCCTATATATCTCAAGCTTATACAATGAGTTGATTTTGTCTAATGAGACTATGTATATTTTGAGCTATGAAACTATGATCTATTATGAGATTTGGTGATCGATTTCAAGGTATCTTACATGAGAGTTTTTACGATATGTTGTGGGTTGATTTACATTGACTTTTCTCATATTATTTCTCTCTTGAATTGCATGATTTTGAACTAGCATTGCACACCCACCAAGTGTTTGATAAAATATCTTTTCAAGGATTCTTAATGTTATTGATGATATGTTGTATGATTTATGAGTCAAGTGACTTATGATGATTTTGGGATTTCAAAAGATGTATTGAATTCATGAAAATCTCTATGATGTTGAAATGTCGGATTAAGCCCTCTTTTAAAGATTTTACCTCTTATGAGCCTTTGATGTTAATGCAAAGATAATGTTTGATGATAATCTATTTTTTTGTTTTAAAGTTAGGCTCACCATTAGAGGTCAAAGATGTTTTAGAGTTACTCGTGTTACGATTCTATGTACATTACAAGTTACTAAAGATATGAATATTTCAATTATCCCGTGGGATTTGGCTTAGCACTGATGGATTGAGGGGATGTCCTTTTTCCTCAAACTATGTGCCAACATAGGAGTATACCTTACCCTTGATTTACTAGTGGATCCATTTAGTGCACTCTCTCTTGAGATTCTTCCCGAAATGGCTTGTTCCCATAAGGTGAAGTTTCTTATGAAATCCTTTTTGAAATGGGTCATGTTCCCATAAGGAGGGTTATTTCATATGAAATGGGTCATGTTCCTGTAAGGTGAAGTATGATTTACCTGTTAAGTAGACCACCTCTTTACCGATAAGGGGTGTATCATCGGGATTCCAAGTCGTAGCTTGCTTGGTCTTATTCTATGTCGGTTGAGGTCTCTTCCCACACATATATTACATTCTATGCAAGTTGAATGATTTCGTATTAATCATGCGTGCTATATTGAGCTTATGCTTATCTATTGCCAATTACGATGCATTTTGACTATATTGGCTTATGTCTTATTGCATTACATCCTACATACTTAGTAAATTCAAATGTACTAATGTACACATTTGCCTACATGATACACCATGTAGGAACTGGAGCTCCTCTTGATCATAATCCACATGGCTAGTGAGATATTCGAAGAAAAGCTTGGTGAGTCCTCAAGTTCGGGGACACTATCTACTTTTTCTTGCTATACCTAACACTTTTTGATGTTGAACATATGATATTGTGAGGGTGAGCCCAGAAAATATCTCGGCCCCCACTCTATCCTAAGCTTAGAGGTATTGTTGGAACATTATGATGTATTTGTGCTATAAGCTTGACTCTCTATGTTTTTATGATATCAAAGACTTCCCTTAGTCCCGTTTTCCCTTTTTATTATCTCTTGTTGACGTTTACTTTGCTTTCGCGACCAAGGATGGGTGTTGATATGCTAAGAGGCTTGTCTGGGTCTCTTCAGGTCCCCATTTGCCATGTCACATCTAGGCCCTGGGCTTGGGTCGTGACAAACTTGATATTAGAGCACTAGGTTATTAATGGTCCTCGAAGTCCAACACACCATTTTGATTAGAGTCTTATTCATGGTTATGAAATGCATCACAACTATGAGTAAGAGGCTATTAGGCGTTTTAGGAAATATTTTATTTTTTCATGATCTATGTCGTGCGATAAAGTTAAGTCCCTTAAGACTTATTCCTGATTCTTAACGATTATGTTTCAGAACACGTCTCAAGCTATTCAGGACGGTGACATTTCCAATGTGGAGGTTCGCAATGCTCTATGGATATTCGCCAAAGCTATGACCATGCAACTTAACCAATCGGTGGGCACTCCCAAGAGCTCAAATGATAAGAGAGGGGAGAAAAAGGCCAAGACGGCCTGAGTTGAGGGTGCTTTAACTTCTACTAGACTATTGGTGCCCAAGTGCCCAAAGAAAAGGACCCTTTTTTGCCACTTGTCAAGGGTGTGGTAACAAACATCAAGGGAAGTTTTTGGAGGGGATTGTGGATTTCTTCAAGTGTGGCGGTGTTGGGCATAAGATGAGGAGCTTCCCGGTGGCCTCAAAGGAAGGAAGAAGAAAGGCGCAAGTTGAAGGGAGGCTCCAATATATTAAGCCCAATGGCAATAGTGGGATGACCCATCCTTAGTGCCTAAAATATGGGAGAAATCATTATGATGCATATTTGAGGAACACAGGTACATGCTTTGGGTGTGGCAAGATGGGCCATGAGATTGGTGACTATCCATATATTCAAAGAAAGGGTAAGAGTATTAGTGCTCAAGCTTCTCCTCCGTGCCACAAGTATGGTAAGCACCATTTGAGAGATTTTTTTGGTCGGTTCGAGTGCATATTTTGAGTGTGGTACAAAGAATCATGAGTCAAAACATTGTCCATGGGTTACTAAGGACTATGAGGATGACCGTTGTTGTGCACAACCATACCCCTCTAGAGGTCACTAGACTTGGCATAGTGCTTCAAAGATATGTTAAAGTTTTTTGATTTTGATGTGTATGCATTGATGGACTCGGGTACCACTCTTTCTTTTATTACTCCTTTTGTCGCCAAAAGCTTCATGTTAGTCCCGAATAGTGTCTACCCCCGTTAGTGAGTCTATTGTTGCTAAGAGAGTCTATACGAATTGTCCCGTGTTCATTTTGCATAAAATCTTACCTTGTGGATTTTTTGAATTAGATTTGGTAGATTTTGATGTCATTCTTGGGATGAGTTGGTTGCGTGCATATTATACTTCTATTGATTGTAGAACCTGTAGGGTTAAATTTCAATTCCCTAATGAACCCATCCTTGAGTGAAAAAGTTGTGATGTACTAGCCAAGGGTGGATTTATTTCTTGCCTTAAAGTCCAAAAGTTGATTTCTAAGGGGTTGTCTCTATCATCTTGTGAGGATTAGGGATGTTGAGTCCGAAGTCCTTCCTATTGAGTCGATTTCGGTGTTTAATGAGTATCTTGATGTCCTTCCCAATATTTTGAATTTGTGGCAATATCTTTCGCTTGACCAATGTCGCGGCTATGTTTATGGATCTTATGAATAGGTTCTTTGAACCCTACCTTGATATATTTGTGGTACTTGTGGATGGTATATTGAATTATTTCTGGAATGAAGAAGAGCTTGTGAGTTATTTTAAGGTGATGTTGCAAATCTTGAGGGAGGAGATGTTGTATGCAAAATATAAGAAATGTGAGTTTTGGTTGAAAGAGGTTACATTTTTGGGACATGTGGTGTCGAGTGATGGTATTAAGTTGGATCCTAAGAAGTCGGAGGTGATTAGGAATTGGCCTAGAACTTTGACTCCATATCACACATTAGAAGTTTCTTGGGTTTGGCGGGTTACTACCAAAGGTTTGTAAATGGTTTCTCTTCTATTGCTTCCCCTATGACTAAGTTAACCCAAAAGAAGGTGAAATTTGTGTAGACCGATGAGTGTGAAAAGAGTTTCCAATCTTTGAAGGATAAGCTTGTCTCCGCTCCTAGCTTGACTCTACTGGAAGGGTTGAAAGGATTTGTTGTGTATTGTGATGCCTCAAGAATTAGTTTGGGGTGTGTTTTGATGCAAAGTGGTAAGGTGATAACATATGCCTCTAGACAACTTAAGGTGCATGAGAAGAATTATCTCACCCATGATCTTGAATTGGCGGCCGTGGTAATTACTTTGAAAATTTTGCATCACTACTTGTATAGGGTTCATGTGATGTGTTTACCGACCACAAGAGTCTCAATATGTGTTCACCCAAAAAGATCTTAACTTGAGACAAATAAGGTGGTTAGAACTCCTCAAGTGTCACGCCCCATGTCCAGTTAGGGCGGACTGGCACCCGTTGCCGGTAAGGCCCGGGAGAACCAACCTGGAACTATGCGCTTACTATATGTATTTTGAGGGGTTGTACCTTTAACATGCCTTAAAGTAGATAAACAGTGATAATAAGCCAAAAGAAAATGCATACGACTAGGCCGTTGGGGCCATGGTGTCTAAAGTATGAGACATGACTTCACTTTTACTTTACATAGTCTACAAAGCCTCTAAATAAAGAAGAACGTTTGATAAGGGTCGGGACAGGCCCCGCCTCAACTAACTATACAATATAAATATAAGCTCTAGACATATACAAAGCCCCGCAGCAACCTGGAGCTTGATGACAACAGCTGAATATTCTGTACTCCTACTGGGGAGATCTACTAGCACCTCTATCTGCAGCATGAAATGCAGGTCCCCCGTAAGGGACGTTAGTACGAGATAATGTACTGAGTATGTAAGACAGGATATACTGCACATAAAGTAATAACTCAAATGAACCCATGCACTAGTGTAAGTTTGTGAACCACCTTAAGTTATACTGTGGAATCATGTACTTTACATCCTTTATATTACTTTACCTTTACTGTATCATCCGTACTGCAAAATCTGTGCACAGCTGTAAACATGTAACCAACTGATCAGTGGTGAAACTGTATCGGGTTCGTCCCTGGCTAGGTTACACTCAACCCCTCAGGCTACCCCCCCTTTGATAGGATCGTCCCCTGGCTAGGTTATACTCAATCCCTCGGGGCTACCACCTACCAGAACTGTATACCTTATCTTTCCATTACCTTT
>JAABOM020081115.1:0-31915 GCA_011800125.2 Solanum clarkiae | reverse complement strand
CACTGCACACTATGTTGGGGTTTCATGAAATTATGGTTGTTTTAGCATGTTTTGAGCTATGAATCTAAGATCTATTGGGAGATTTGATGAAGATGTTGATGTATATTGCTTGAGGATGTTACCAAGTATCTATTGATGGTTTTACAATGAATTTTCTTGGATGATTCTACTCTTGAATTGCATGGTTTTACACTAGCACTACGCACCCACTAAGTGTTTAATAGAATATCTAGTTATGGTTTCTTGAGGAATTGAAGGTCCAATACATGTCTTATGAGATGAATGACTTTATGATGATGAAAGGAATGTACGTATATTATATTATCTCTATAGTGTTGGGGATGACCAAGCCTCACTCGAGAGATTGTAGGCCTGCGTAACATTTTTGAGGCATTTGTACCTCGATCTCCTTGCTCGAAAGGTGGCAGGCCCATGCAACCATGTCGAGGGATTTGTACCTTGATAACCATGTTGGGGGGTTTGTACCCATCAACTATGTTGGGGTTTGTACCTCATCACCATGTTGGGGGGTTTGTACCTCATCAACCTCATGAAGGGGTTTGTAACTCATGCGCCTATCCAAGGAGGTGGTAGGCATTGGATTGCACTAATAATGGTCACTCCTTGCACTTGCATTATGTTCTATATAAAAATAGTTTTACTTCAAGCATCATTCATATATATTATATTGTTATATGCTTATTCATTGCGTATGTTATGCATTTTGAATATAGTGCTTATAACTTGTTGCATCGTATCCTACATAGGTAGTACATTCAAATGTACTAACACATACTTTATGCCTACATGATGCCACCATGTAGGATCCGAAGCCCGCTTGAGCATCCCCATCCACGTGGCTAGTATGATTTTACTCAAGCTTGTTGGTGGGTCCTTCATTCCAGGGACGTTGCTTATGACCTCATGCTATGTTCTAAAACTACCTTTTTTTAATGTAAATGTTGATTATAAGGCTGAGCCTAGTTGATTGTCTTGGCATCCGTTCTTATCTATGTAGTAGAGGTGTTATTGGACATGTCATGTGTAATGTTATGAGTTTGACGCTCTCTTGACTCCTGTTGTTATGATACGAATGATGCCCTTAGCCTTGGTTATCCCTATTTCTTCTCTTATGTTGCTATTTGATTTCTTCTGTGACCAAGGATGTGTAATGATACGCTAAGAGGCTTGCTTGGAGTCCCTTCTGGTTCCCTTTGCGTTGTGTCATGTCTAGGCCCTAGGCTTGGGCCATGACAAACTTAGTATCAGAGCACTAGTTTGTTAGGTCCTCAGAGTGTAACACGCCGCGTCAATTAGAGTCTTATTCATGGTTGTGTTATGCACCACAACTATGAGCTAGAGGCTATGAGGAGTTTAGGAAATGTTTCCCTTCTTATTACTCTTTGCCGGGATATATAAGTTGAGGTAAGGTTTTCCCCCTAATGATTGTACTTTGCTATGCTATATCATGCTTAATATGAGAGGGAGAAGAGCCCGCACATCCGAGGGGCAACCGGCTAATGGAGAGCTTCAGGATGCTCTCACTTTGCTCGCACAAGTTGTGGCTATCTAAGCCAACGAAAGGTCCCAAGCCCCTTATGCTCCCACACCGGCATATCGGGTGAGAGATTTCATGAGGATGAATCCCCCCAAAATTCCATGGGTTAAAGGTGAGTGAGGACCCTTAAGAGTTTATTGATGAGGTCTACTATATTTTGGCTATCATGGGTGTGAGGTCAGAAGATAAGGTGGAGTTGGCGGCCTACCAAGTCAAAGGGGTAGCACAAATACGGTATAATCAATGGAAGGAGGAGAAGGGAGTCAACAATGTGGTTCTATCGGAAGAGTTCAAGGTGGCCTTTTTTAATGGGTTTATCCCTCTTGATCTTAGGGAAACTAAGTTGGTGGAATTTATGAATTTGAGACAAGGGTCTATGAGTGTGAGGGAGTATGTCCTCAAGTTCAACCAACTTTCAAAGTATGCTCCATATTTGGTGGCCAGCTCGAAGTCTAAGATGAACAAATTTGTGATGGGTGTTTCCAACGTTGTGAGTAAGGAATGTCGGTCCGCCATGTTAATTAGTGATATGGACTTGTCACGTTTGATAACCTATGCTGAGCAAATGGAGGATTCAAAGTTAAGGAAGAGGAGTCATGAGGCCAAGAGGGCCCGTTTTGAGGGAAAGTTCCAAAGCCAAAGGGGTGGCCGGTTCCACCAAGGCCAAGGGCCTTCTCATGCATTGCAAAAGAGGGTTGCCAATGATTTTCTAAGGGCTCAATGTGTTGTAGGTGTGGTTCCTAATGGTGGGTGTTCGAAATATGGTAGGAGTCATAGTTTCCTTTGCTTGAGGGATACTAATGCTTGGTATCGTTGTGGGGAAGTTTGGGCATAAGGTGATGGATTGCCCCCGAAATTGCAACAAAGGTAAGGAGGTTCATCCACAAGGTGTTAATATGGTTCATTTGGGAAGAGGTGGCCGACAAGATGGTGCCCCAAGGCACAATCGGTTTAATGCTTTGCATGAGAGGCAAGGGGTTGATGAGGTGCTCGACATTGTTACCGGTATATTGAAAATCTTTGATTTTGATGTGTATGCATTGATTGATCTGGGTGCCACTCTTTCTTTTGTTATTGCCTTTGTTGCCAAAAGTTTCATGTTCACCCCGAGTTGTTATATGAGTCATATGAGGTGTCTACTCCTATTGGTGCATCTATTGTTGCTAGGAAGGTTTATAAAGATTGTCCCATTTGCATTTTGCATCCCATTTGCATTTTGCATAGAAACTGCCTTATGATCTTGTTGAGTTGGACATGGTTGATTTTGATGTTATTCTTGGAATGGATTGGTTGCATGCATACTATACTTCTATTGATTGTATAACTCGTAGGGTCAAATTCCAATTCCCAAATGAACCCATCCTTGAGTGGGAGAGTCATGATGTGGTAGTCAAGGGTAGGTTCATCACTTGCATTAAAGCCCATAAGTTGATCTCTAAGAGGTGTCTTTATCATCCTGTGAGGGTTAGGGATGTGGAGTCCAAAGTCCTTCCTATTGAGTCGGTTCCAGTTGTAAATGAGTTTCTTGATGTCTTTCCAAATGACCTTCCCTGTGTTCCTCCCGAAAGGGAAATAGATTTTGGTATAGACCTCCCTCTCAATACTCAATCCATTTCTATTCTCTTTTACCGCATGTCCCTGGTGGAGTTAAAGGATTGAAGGAACAATTGAGGGACTTATTAGAGAAGGGTTTTATTAGGCCTAGCAAATTATTTTGGGGTGCACTAGTGTTGTTTGTGAAGAAGAATCATGGTTCTCTTAGAATGTGTATTGATTACCGGTAACTTAATAGGGATACTATCAAGAACAGTATCCTTTTCCAAGAAGTGATGATTTCTTTGACCAATTGCAAGGGGCTAGCCACTTCTCTAAGATTGATCTTCGGTCCAGGTATCATCAAGTGAAGGTGAGGGAGTGTGATATTCCTAAGACAGCCTTCCGGACTAGGTATGAGCATTTTGAGTTTGTTGTGATGTCATTTAGATTGACCAATGCACCAGCCATCTTCATGGACCTAATGAATATGGCCTTTAAACCCTACTTGATTCATTTGTTGTGGCATTCATTGATGATATTTTGATCTATTCACATAATGAGGAGGAGCATATGGGTCATTTGAGGGTAGTGTTGCAAAGGTTGAGGGAAGAGAAATTGTATGCTAAATATGAAAAATGTGAATTTTAGTTGAAGTAGGTTGCCTTCCTAGGTCATGTGGTGTCAGGGGATAGTATTAAGGTGGATCCTAAGAAGATAGATGTGATTAGAAATTGTCCTAGAAAATTGACCCCATCGAATATTAGGAGCTTCTTGGGGTTAGCGGCTTACTATCGGAGATTTGTGAATGGGTTTTCTTCTATTGCCTCTCCTATGAAAAATTGACTCAAAAAAAGGCTAAGTTTGTATGGACAGATGAGTGTGAGAAGAGCTTCCAAATGTTGAAAGATAAGCATGTGTTCGCTCCTATATTGTCACTACCGGAAGGGCTATATTTGTTGTGTATTGTGATGCTTATAAAGTTGGATTTTTTTGTGTTCTAATGCAAAATAGTAAGGTCATAGCCTATGCTTCTAGGCAAGTCAAAGTGCATGAAAAGAACTATCCTACCTATGATCTTGAACTAGCCGTTGTGGTATTTGTATTAAAGATATAGCGTCATTATTTGTATGGGGTGCATGTGTGACGTGTTCACCGATTATAAGAGCCTCCAATATGTTTTCACTCAAAAAGATCTTAACTTGAGACAAAGAAGGTGGTTAGAACTTCTTAAGGATTATGATATGAATGTCCATTATCATCCAGGTAAGGCTAATGTTGTGGCAGATGCTTTGAGTAGGGTGTCTATGGGTAGCCTAGCTCATGTTGATGATGGTGGCAATGAGGTAGCTAGGGAGGTCCATCTGTTGGCTAGGTTGGGAATTAGGTTGGAAGGAGTTGATAATGGTAGTGTTGTTGTTGTTGATGGTTCTAAATCTTCATTAGTTGAGGAGGTGAAAGCTAAGCAAGATCTTGAACCTGCTTTGTTAGAATTGAAAGCATTGATAAAAGAAGGTAAGGTGGAGGTTTTCTCCCCGGGAGGGGCGGGGGGCGGAGATGGTGCCCTTAGGTACCAAGGTAGATTGTGTGTGCCTTGTGTTGATAGCTTGAAGGAAAAGATTCTTGATAAGGCTCATGGTTCTTCTTATTCAATTCATCCTGGGTCTACTAAAATGTATAGAGATTTGAGAGAGGTGTATTGGTGGGGAGGCATGAAGAGGGACATTGCAAAATTTGTTTTCGATTACCATAGTTGCCGACAAGTCAAAGCCGAACATCAAAGGTTGGTGGCCTAACCCAAGAAATAGAGATTCCTACTTGGAAGTGGGAAGAGATGAATATGGATTTTGTGGTTGGGTTGCCCAAGACTAGAAATGGTTTTGATTCCATATGGGTTGTGGTTGATAGGATGACAAAATCGGCTCACTTTCTACCAGCTAAGTCAATATACAGGGCTGAAGATTATGCTAGGTTGTATATTCTTGACTAGGTGAGATTATATGGGGTTCCTTTGTCCATTATATCAGACCGTGGTGCACAATTCACTTCTCACTTATGAAGGTCTTTCTAAAGAGGTCTTGGAACCAAAGTAAAACTTAGTATGGCCTTTCACCCTCAAATGGATGGCCAAGCCAAAAGGACTATCCAAACAATTGAGAACATGCTTAGGGCTCATGTATTGGAGCTTAAGGATAGTTGGATGATCATCTTCCATTGATTGAGTTTCATATAACAATATCTATCATTCTAGCATCGGTATGACCCCCTTTTGAGGCTCTCTATGGTAGATGTTGTAGATCATCAGTTGGGCAATTTGAAGTTGGAGAGATGGCTATGTTGGGACCAGATCTGGTTATGGAGGCTCTTGAGAAGGTTAGGATGATTAGTGAAAAGTTGAAAATAGCCCAAAGTCGCCAAAAGTCTTATGCCAATGTGAGGAGAAGGGATCTTGAATTCAAGGTTGGTGATTGGGTTTATTTGAAGGTGTCACCCATGAAGGATGTGGTCCATTTTGGTAAGAAGGGAAAGTTGAGACCTAGATATATGGGTCTTTACAGAGTGATGAGAAGGGTTGGTAAGGTGGCCTATGAGTTGGTTTTGCCTAGAGAAATGAAATTGATTCATCTGGTCTTTCATGTGTCTATGTTGAGGAAGTATGTGGGTGATCCCAATGCTATTGTGCCTCTTGATGTTGTGGGGGTAATTGAAGACAACTTGACATATGAAGAGGTTCCAGTAAAGATCTTGGATAGGCAAGTGAATAGGTTGAGGAACAAGGAAGTTGCTTCCGTTAAGGTCCTTTAGAGGAACCAACAAGTCGAAGATGCTACTTGGGAGGCTGATGCGGATATGCAAAAGCAATAAACTTATCTCCTCCACTTCACTCAAGCCTAAGATATTGATCTAAGTCCTTTATGTGATGTCAAATCTTAAGTTCATCCCTCATGTCATTGTGTACATTCATGGTTAAATTGACAAGTTCATGATGATTTTATACTTATGTTGAGATATTTCGAAATGATGTTTAAGTGGGGGATGAAAGTGTCATGTTTGCATCTCTTATATATGTTTCATTGACATTCAAAGATGAATGTTCCCAAGGGAGAGATATTGAAATGACCCGAAAAGGTGCCCGAAAATATGCCTCGGAAGTGTCCGAAATTGTAATTTTTATATATCTCAAATTTGTGTGTGATATTAAAAATCCGACTTCATATTCTTGTTTAGGAGGTCAAATTAAGTGGAAAATGGGTCTAACCCTAATTTAGGAGCAACCATATCAAAATTTGAAAATCGCATAAATCGATTTCCAATGAGGTTTTCGTGCCCCTGGCGCGACGCACCAAGGGTGCGCCTTAGTTTATTTTTGTGGCCAATTTCTATCTCGGTCCAAGACTTTTAGGTCTTGGGCGTAAGTTTTCTCATGCATGAAAATGCTTATACTTAGCCTTATTTCACCCTCGTATCATTCAAGACATTCCGAAATACTCACTCACACACTTAGCCAATATTTCATCTCCTAAATTCAAGTCTCAAAATTCATATGAATTCCAAGGTTCTCACTCAAGCTTCAAGTCTCCATCTCCAATCTTCATCAAGTTATTCTCCAAACCTAAGGTATATGG
Source organism: Solanum clarkiae (assembly GCA_011800125.2). Classification (NCBI taxonomy): domain Eukaryota; kingdom Viridiplantae; phylum Streptophyta; class Magnoliopsida; order Solanales; family Solanaceae; genus Solanum; species Solanum clarkiae. The sequence continues at coordinate 25,198 of JAABOM020081115.1, read as the reverse complement.
GTTTGTTTCATGGGTTCCTTCCACCCATGATACCCAAGCTTCCTTTTACCTAAAATTATATTATTTAAAGTTGATTTACTCATAGGTCTTATCCATTATGAACTTCACTGCACACTATGTTGGGGTTTCATGAAATTATGGTTGTTTTAGCATATTTTGAGCTATGAATCTAAGATCTATTGGGGGATTTGATGAAGATGTTGATGTATATTGTTTGAGGGTGTTAAAAAGTATCTATTGATAGTTTTATAATGAATTTTCTTGCATAATTCCACTCTTGAATTTCATGATTTTACACTAGCACTACGCACCCGCCAAGTGTTTGATAAAATATTTGGTTATGGTTTCTTGAGGAATTGAAGGTCCAATGCATGTCTTATCAGATGAATGACTTTATGATGATGAAAGGAATGTATGTATATGATATTATCTCTATAGTATTGGGGATGACTAAGCCTCACTTGGGAGGTTGTAGGCCCAGGTAACTTTGTTGAGGGATTTGTACCTGGATCGCCTTGCTCGGGCCGTGACAGGCCCGTCAACCATGTCGAGGAGTTTGTACCTTGATAACCATGTTAGGGGGTTTGTAACTCATCAACCATGTAGAGGGGTTAGTACCTCATTAACCATGTTGGGGGATTTGTACCTCATCAACCTCAAGAAAGGGTTTGTACATCATGCGCATCTCTAAGGAGGTGGTATGCCTTGGATTGCACTAATAATGGTCACTTCTTACAGTTGTAATATGCTCTATATAAGCATAGTGTTACTTCAAGCATCATTCGTACATGTCATATTGTTATATGTTTATTCATTGCCTATGTTACACATTTTAATTATAGTGCTTATCACTTGTTACATTGCATCCTACATAGTTAGTACATTCAAACGTACTAACGCACACTCTATGCCTACATGATGTCACCATGTAGGAACCGGAGCCCTACTTGAGCATCGCTATCCACGTGGCTAGTACGATTCCACTCAAGCTTATTGGTGAGTCCTCTATGCCGGGAACGCTGCTTATGATCTCATGCTATGTTCTAAAACTACCTTTTCTTTTATGTAAATGTTGATTATGAGGCTGAGCCTAGTTGCTTGTCTTGGCGTCCGTTCTTATCTTTGTAGTAGAGATGTAATTAGATATGTCATGTGTAATGTTATGAGCTTAACTCTCTCTTGACTCTTGTTGTTATGATACGAATGATGCCCTTAGCCCCGGTTATCCCTATTTCTACTCTTATGTTGCTATTTGATTACTTCTATGACCAAGGATGTGTAATAATACACTAAGAGGCTTTCTTGGGGTCCCTTCGGGCTCTCCTTACGCCGTGTCATGTCTAGGCCCTAGGCTTGGGTCATAACAGCTAAGTTCACTTACAAGCCTTCAATCCAAGCTTATTTATATTGTTTAGGATCATCATGGATCTCCTTTATCAAGCCATGTTCGAAGGAATTCCACTGGCTAAGCTTTTCATAAGAACCGATAGAAGGCTCATCTTTAAATGCTCAAATCTCCTAGCACAAAAAGAACTAGATGCCCTACGACCTCCCAAACTGGAGCTCTTTGAATTGGCTTTCCAATGAGTCTGGTTTCACCTAATCCCGAGTTCAAATCAAGAAGTTATGTCTATTTTTATAAACCTTATCAATGTTTGTTCCCACCATTTTGGCTATGCCAAGCCACCAAGGGACCCTATACGAGTTATGCAGCTTCTCAAAAGCTATGGAGGAGGGGTCTCATGAAGCCCTCTTCCCAAAATGATATTCAAAGTATGGAATTACCATCTTGAAACTTGGTATCCTCATACGTATCTTCTACAACTCGTGAAGCTTCACTTGGTTTGTGAGACCTTCAGTTGAAGCACCCTTGTCTTGAGAAATTTTGCTGAGTAACGTCTGAAATTTTCTAACTGTTGCCTCATGGTAACCCATACGGTCGGTGTGGCTTCACACGGCCCGTATACCTATCCAACGGGACCGTTGGACAGTTTTCATGACTCATTTTATTAGTGGTCTTTTTGTAATTTTGCATTATTCTAAAGGTTTTTTAGGGTCTTAATACATATCCTAAGCCCCCAAATCAGATTATACACTTTCATTCTTCATTCAAACTCTCAAATTCAAATCCTAAAACTCTCTCAACAAGTCTTGTGATTAAAGATTCAACTTGGGAATTCAAGGAGGGTTTTCTTCTCAATCAATTTCTTCTTCATTCTCATAACTAGCTAAGGTATGTGGGATTGGTTCATGGTCCCTTTCGACCATGAAGACCCCAAATTGTTTTTACTCTTTGATTTATGAATTTCAAGCTTACTTTGAATATGAGTATTTTAAAATATTATTTATTTAATTCAATCAAGAGATGGGCTATGTTTAATTGATGTTAAAGTGATCACATCCCTAACCTGTGGAATTGCATTGATAATATGATCATTTTAATATGCATGTCCCATTAAAAGTTTGATTTAAACATGGATAATCTAAATTATAATTTGAACATGAATTTACTTATCAATTCACTTAAATTTCATATTATATTGTTGAATTTAAGTTTGAATCTCTATTGCCCATATTATTCTCTCATTATTCATGGTATATGCATACATGGGCATTAGTTTCATGAATATTATGAATTGGTCTAAGACCTAAGTATGTTTATGAATCTGATTTTGATTAAAAGTATGGTTATGACAAGAATATGACCACACAAATGTCTATGATATGGCTCTTTAATCAAACTACGGGTGTTTACACCATTTTGATATATATGAATGAGCTATTCCTATGCACGAAAGTATGAATTGAAGTATGATTTGACTTTTGAGCCAAAGTGTGCATGATTATGAAGAATATTTGTCCTTTAAGCCCAAGTATGCATTGTTATGATTTCAAAATTCTTATATATGTATTCCTGGGGATAATGACTTAGCACGAATGGGATTAAAGTAATTAGGGCTATCCCCAAGGGTCCCCTTCCTTTCTCTTGAACTATGTGCCAGCATAGGTGTATGTTTATGCCCCCTTTAAGGGATGATTATGGTATGATATGGAAATCCTTATGAAATGACCGCGTCGTAAGGAAGGTGTCCATCACACCAAAATGACCGGGTCGTAAGGTGTGGTGTAGATTACCTATGGCTAGTAATCTTCTCTCACTTGATGGGAGGCTTTTAGTGGTCAAATTTCATGAAATAGCTCTCATGAGTTTGAGATGTCGGTTATGGTCATATCCCCTCTATGTTGAAGTATTATGACATTGCATGCATCATGGATTTCATGGCATATTGATGTATATCTGTTCTTTGCTTATATACTTCTTTTTATATATGTGACCTTGTCATCTAATGTGGAATGCAAGTTTAATGAGTTCATATGTGTTGCATGTTTGCATACTTAGTACATTCAAATATGCTAATGCATATTATTTGCCTACATGATCTAACCATGTAGGGATTGGAGACTATCTTCATCCAACTCTTGACGGCTAGCTTCGATTGTGAAAGTTGTCGTGGTAAGTCCTATCATCCAAGGATATGCCACAGTCCATCTACGTACTATCTTGTTTCCACTTATGTGTTATTTATTTTGAGGGTGAGCTAGGGACATGCCTTGGCCTCCATCTTATTATATGACTCAGAGGTATTGTTTGACAACATGTGGACTCTTGTATGGATTTGTGCTATGTTTTGCTATTTGGATATTATGGTCTTGGCTATCTATTGAATATTGATACTTTGATGATTTGCTTATGATGAAATGTGGAAACATGGAAAGTCCAAATTCCCGTTCTATCCCCATAGCGTGAGTCATACTTACCCACTTCTTAATTCTTATTTGCTATGTGGATTATTTTAATCCCTATCCCATTGGTATCCCCTTAGTGTGACCTATACTTTCCCATCCCTTAAAACTATATGTTTACTACTTCACTATGCATTTCAAAACCGATAATGTGAATGTGAATACTTTGAGGCTTGTTGGGGGACTCTCGAGTTCCCATTTGCCATGTCACTCCAAGCATGGTATCAGATATTTGGTTTTATAAGTAATCCTCGGAGTCCAATATGCCGCATCGAGTAGAGTTCTATTCATAGGCATGAAGTGCACCATGACTATGACTGGGAGGTTATGATTGTGTTTTAAGAATTGTCTCACTTCTTAATTTCTTATGCCATGCTATGAACCATGTCATAAGGCTTCCTCATCTTTGACGATATCCTTGATGCCTTACAGGAGATGCCTCCAAGAAGATCCCTTCTACCGAGGCAGGCCCTGGTTAATAAGGACCAAGCTCCCAAAGAGCCTATGGGAGAGTCGGTTACTCAAGTTGAATTCCAAACTACCTTTACCATGCTTGCCCAAGTTGTGACCTATTAGGCTAGGTAGGCTGATCATCCTCGTCATGCTCCTACTCCGGCTTCTCAAGTGAGAGATTTCACCCAGATTAATCCTCCGGAATTTATAGGTGCAAAAGCTGATGAGGATGCTGAAGACTTCATTGGTGAACTCCCTAAGGTGCTAACTAATAGAGGGGTGACATCAGAAGAGAAAGGTGAACTAGCTACTTATCAATTGAAAGATGTGGTTTAAGTATGGTAGAACCAATAGTTGATGGAGAGGGTTAGTATTGATAGGGTTGGCTGGGATGAGTTCATTTTCTTATTTTTCTGGACCATTTCTTCACCCTTGAACTTAAGGAGGCCAATATGATAGAATTTATCAATCTCAAGTAGGACAGTATAAGTGTGAGGGAATACGCCCTCAAGTACACAAATCTCTCAAATGCTAGTAGTTGACCCTCATGTAAGAATGCACAAGTTTATTTCTGGGATCTCTGACTTAGTTGTGAAAGATTGTCATACTATTATGCTTATTGGCGACATAGACATTTCCAAGTTTGTGACTTATGCAGATCAAATTGAAGGAGAAAATCTCAAGGAAAGGAAATTGAACGATTCTAACAGGGTCTGTTATGTTGGTGGATTCTCTAACTCTAGGGGTGGTGGTGGTTTTAGTCGCTTTCAATAAGTCCAAGTTTTTGATGAAAATGTTCTAATGCTAGAGTGCCTCCTTCCAAGGCACATGTTGTGGGCCATTACCTTCTCAGTGTGGCAGGTGTGGGGAGAATCATTTAGGTGTCTGCTTGAGGGGTCCAAATGCTTACTAAGGATGTGGTGATATAGGCCAAAAAATTGCTAAGTGTGCTAAGGCTACTTAGAAGGATAAGGCCAACCAAAAGATCAGTAAGGAGGTGCTCCCAGGAACAATAGTTTATATGATTTTTCTGCTCGACGGGAAGTAGAGGAGACTCCAGATGTTGTGACTAGTATGTTAAAAGTTTTTTATTTCGATGCTTATGCTTTGCTTGATCCAGGTACAAGTTTATCTTTCGTGACTCCTTTTTGGGATGTTAAGTTTGGTTTGAGTCCTAGAATTTTGATGGATCCCTTTTCAGTTTATATTCCCATGTGTAAGTCTATTATTGCCCAAAGAGTCTATTAATAGTCTTAGAGCACTGATTATAAGTGAAGCCCGCAACTCTTATTATCCTACACACCCAGGATCCACTAAGCTGTATAGGGGTCTGACGGAAGTTTTGTTGGTGATCCTAGTTCAGTTATGCCTTTGGGAAGGTGTTGGAGTTGGGGAGAACTTGACCCATGAAGATTCTGACTAAAATATCGAATAGACAAGTGAAGCGGCTTCGCAATAAGGATGTCGCTTTAGTTAAAGTGATTGGAGGAAACCAATATGTTGAAAGTGCTACATGGGAAGTGGAGTCAAGTAGGATGTGACAATACCCCTATCTTTCCAATCCACTCAAGCCTATGGTATTAGGTTCTTCCTACTCTTAATGGTCGTAATTCTTTCACTCCTATGTTTTATAACATGACATACATACATGTTCACGAAAATGATTTAAAAGATGTTTTGACCCAAATTTTGATGATTTTATGGTTTTTAAGTAATGTTTTATGCATTGTGTCTTCATGTTGGAATGTTTCATGCTCAAGTCAAGCCTTTCAAGCTAGTTTGTTTCTCATTCAAGGACAAACGATCCTTGGGGGGGGATGTAATGCCATGCAAGTTGTGAGCTTGGAATGGAACCTTCAATCTCAAGCTAAGTTCACTTGAAATCCTTCAACTCAAGCTTATTTATATTGTTTAGGGTCATCATGGGTCTCCTTTACCAAGCCAAGTTCAGAGGAATTCCATTGGCTAAGCTTCTCACAGGAACTAATAGAAGGGTCAGCTTTAAATGGTCATATCTCCTAGGAAAAAAAAAGGAATTGGATGGCATTCACCTATCAAATTGAAGCTCTTTAAATTATCTTTCCACGGCATCTGGTTTCACCAATTTCAAAGTTTGGATCAAGAGGTTATGCCTATTTTTGTAAAGCCTATCCATGTTGTATTCCCTCCATAGTGGCTAAGGCAAGCTACCAGGGGACCCTACACGAGTTGTGTGGCTTCTCACGAGTTGTGAAGGAGGGGTCTCGTGAAGCCCTCTTCCCAAAATAATATTCTAAGTATGGAATCACCATTTCAGAACTTGGTATCTTCATATTGACGATTGTACAACCCATGAAGATTCACACGATCCATGAGACCTTTAGTGAGAGCACCCTTGGCCTAAAGAAATTTGGTTGAGTGGCATCTAAAATGTTCTAAGTGTTTCCTCACGGGCATTTATATGGTCCGTGTGGCTTATCACAACCTGTGTGCCTCTCCTACAGGACCATTGGACACTTTTCAAGACTCATTTCTTTAATAGTATTTTTGTAATTTTGATTTATTCTAAAGGTCTTTTAGGGCCTTAATACCTACCTAAGCCTCCAAATCAGATTACACACTCTCATTCTTCATTCAAACTCTCAAATTCAAATCTTAAAACTCTCTCTACAAGTCTTATGATTGAAGATTCAACCTGGGTAATCAAAGAGGGTTTTCTTCTCAGTCAATTTCTTCTAAGTTCTCCGAACTATCTAAGGTACTTGGGGTTGATCCACAGTCCCTTTCAACCATAAAGACCCCAACATCTTTTTACTCTTTGATTTATGAATTTCAAGCTTACTTTGAATATGGGTCTTTTAAATTATTATTTATTTAATTCAATTGAGATATAGACAATGTTTAATTGATGTTTTCAAAGTGCTTTAAGTCATAATATGTGGAATTTCATTGATATTATGAAGGTTTGAATATTCACGTCCCCTTTAAAGGTTGACTTAAGCATGGGTAATCTAAATTATCGTTTAAATATGAATTTACTTATGGATTTACTTGAATTTCATATTATATTATTAATTTAAGTTTGAATCTCTATTGCCCATGCTATTCTCTCATCATTCATAGCATATGCATACATGAGCATTGGTTTTCATGAAGATCATGAAGTGCGCTAAGACCTAAGTATGTTTATGAATATAGTTTTGATGAAAAGTATGGTTTTGACGAGAAAGTGATCACAAAAAAATCTACGATATGGCTCTTTGAGAAAACACCAGGTGTTTACACCATTTGACATATGTGAATGAGCTATTCCTATGCATGAAAGTATGAATTGAAGTATGATTTGATATTTAAGCTCAAGTATGCATGATTATGAAGAATGTTTGGCTTTTAAGCCTTAGTAGGAATTGTCATAATTTAAAAAATCTTATGCTTCTTTTGAAAGCACATATATGTATATATGTATTCCCATGGGATGATGACTTAGCACCAAATGGAATTGGAGGAGTTAGGGCTATGTCCAAGGGTCCTCTTCTTTTCTCTTGAACTATGTGCCAGCATAGGTATATGTTTATGCCCCTTTAAGGGGATGATTATGATATGATATGGAAATCCTTTTGAAATGACCGGGTCGTAAGATGTGGTGTAGATTACCTTTGGCAAGTAATCTTTTCTCACTCAATGGGAGGCATTCATTGGGAAAATTTCATAGAATAGCTCGCATGAGTTTGAGATAGCGGTTATTGTCACATCCCCCCTATAATGAAGTACTATGGCATTGCATGTATCACTAATTTCATGGCATATTGATATATATCTCTTCTTTGCTTATATACTTCTTTCTATATATATGTCCTTCTCATCTAATATTGAATGCAAGTTTAATGAGTTTATATGCATTGCATGCACCGATACTTAGTACATTCAAATTTACTAATACATATTCTTTACACACATGATCTAATATAGGGACCGGAGACAATATTCATCCATCTCTTGATGACTAACTTGAATTGTGAAAGTTGTTACGATGAGCCCTATTATCCAAGGACAAGACATCTTCCATTTACCTGCTATGTTTCTTCTGCTTATGCATTATTTACTTTGATGGTGAGCCTGGGACATATCTTGTCCACCATCCTATTTTCTATGACTTAGAGATATTGTTTGTCAATATGTAGACTCTTGTGCGAATTTGTGTTATGTCTGGCTATTTGGAGATTATGGTTATGGATATCTATTGAATATTGATATTTCGATGATTTTCTTATGATGAAATGTGTAAAGTCTTAAATTCTGTTTTATCCCCATAACGTGAGTCGTACTGAAATGCCCCAAAATGTGCCTCGGAAATGCTCATAATCGTAATTTCTATATATCTCAAAATTTGTGCGTGATACCAAAAATTTGACTTCATATTCGTGATCACGGGGAAAAATCGAGTGGGAATTAGGTCTAACCTTGATTTTAGAGCAACCAAAGTAAAATTTAATTTTTCAAAGTTTCCACAAAACAGTAGGGGTGTGCGTTTGGCTCTGCAACGTGAAGTCGTCGCAAAGCAGTGTATTTTGTTGTCATTTTTCCTATTTCACCCTAAGTTTCTATGCTCTTGGGCCTAAGCCTTCCTATGCATAAAAACAATTATACTTAGTCATTTTTCATCATCATATCATTCAAGATATTCCCCAAAACCCTCTCTAACACTTAGACAAATATTTCACTCAAATTCAAGTGTCCAATCTCATTCTGGATCTCAAGGGTTTCATTCATGCTTCAACTTCTCAATCAAATTTTCATCAAGGAAATCTCCAAAGTTAAGATATGTGGGTTTCAACCATTGGGCCCTATCACATATGGTGCCTAACCTTCCTTTTCCCTAAATTGTACATTTTCAAGTTAGATTATCTATGGCTATCTCTTACTATGAATGTTGATTATAAACTATGTTGGGTTTCATAAAAAAATATGACTGTTTAAGCATATTTTAAGCTATGATTCTATGATCCATTATGTGATTTAATGAAGGGTTTTGATGTATCTTTCATGAGGGTATTACTAAGTGTTAGTGGGTGATTTTAAATTGATTTTTCTCACATGATTTCACTTTTGAATTTCAAGATTTTGTACTAGCATTACACACCCGCCAATTTGATAAAATGTCCGATTATGGAATCTTGAGACATTGAAGGTCTAATGCATGGCATATGAGTTAAGTAACTTTATGATGATTAAAGAAATGCATGTATATGTTGATCTTATGAAAAGTATTTATAATGTTGTAAGTTGACCACACCTAGTTGAGGAGGTGTTATGCCTCAAACACTATGATGGGGGTGGTATGCCCATCTACCAATTGGGAGAGGGGTATATTCCTCAATCACTTTGATGGGGGTGGTCATGCTCATCTATAAATTGGGGGTATATTCCTCAATCACGGGTGGTCATGCTTATCTACTATGTTGAGGAGTATATACCTTGACCACTATGATGGGGGTGGTATGCCCATCTACCAGTTGAGGGGTAAATTTCTCAATCACTTCCCAAGGGGTGGTCATACCTTATATTCCAAGTAATAGTTTGCTTGGTCTATGATATTGGTCTCTTCCTACACATGTAATATGTTCTATACAAGCATGTTTTACTTCAAGCATTGATCATGCATGTCATATTGTTATCATACTATCCATTGCCTATGTCTATGCATTTTAATTATGTTGTCTGTCTCTTGTTGTATTACATCCTACATACTTAGTACATCCAAATGTACTAACGCATACTCTATGGCTACATGATATTACCATGTAGGAACCGAAGCCCCACTTGACCCTCTTCATCCTCCCCATGGCTAGTTAGTCATCTTTGATGATAAGCTATTGGTGAGTCCTCAAAGTTTGGGACAATAGTTATGTTACTCTTTCATTTGGCATTTCTTAATGTTGAACTCTTTACACTATAAGGGTGATCCTAGAAAGTGCCTTGGCCCCCGCTCAAGTCTATATTTAGAGATGTTGTTTGAAAAATGATCTAATTATGCTTTGAAATTTGACTCTTTATTATTTATGCTGTAAAAGACTTCCTTTAGTTCCTTTATCCTTATTTACTCTCTCTTGTTGTTGTTTAATTGCTCTGCGACCAAGGATGCGTAAATTATATGCTAAGAGACTTATTTGGGGTCCCTTTGGGTTCCCATTCGTCGTGTCATGTCTACTCCCTAGACTTGGGTCATGACAAAGACGGTATCAGAGCACTAGGTTGTTTATGGTCCTTGACACCCACACACCGCTTCAATTAGAGTCTTATTCATTGTTGTGAAGTGCTCCACGACTATGAGTAAGAGGCTATGAGATGTTTTAGGAAATGTTTTCCTTCTTAATGATCTATGTTGTTCTATAGGAGTTAGGTAAGGTTTCCCATCTAACGAATGTTCTTAGCCATTTTAGATCATGTCTAATACAAGAGGAAGAAGAGCCCGCGCACCCGAGGAACAACCGTCTCCTCCTACTCCTCAAGCTCCTAAAGATGGGGGAGTGGCTCATGAGGAATTTCGGGATGCTATCACTATGCTAGCCCATATCATCAGTAATCAAATCAACCAAGGGAACCCAGCCACTCATGCTTGCACACCGGCTTCAAGGGTGAGAGACTATACTAGAATGAACCCACGGGAGTTTTATGGGTCTAAAGTGGATGAGGACCCTCAAGAATTCATTAATGAGGTATAAAAAATGTTGTCTATCATGGGGTTAGATCGGAGAAGAAGGTGGAGTTGGCAGCATACCAACTCAAGGGGGTAGCTCAAATATGGTTTACCCAATGTAAAGTGGAGAAGGGGAACAATAATGTCATCCTTTAGGAAGAAGTTAAGGTGGCATTTCTCAATCGGTTCTTCCCTCTTGACCTTAGGGAGGGAAAAATGATGGATTTCATGAATTTAAAGCATGAATCTATGAGTGTGAGGGAGTATGCCCTCAAGTTCAACCAACTGTCTAAATATGCTCCACAATTTGTTGTCGACCTGAGGTCTAGGATGAACAAATTTGTGATAGGGGTATTCGATTTGGTTAATGTGAAGTGTCGGGCTATAATCTTGATTAGCGATATAGATTTGTCCCTCCTAATGACGTAAGCTGAATAAATTGAGGGGGAGAAGCTTAGAAAAAGAAAGAGTTGTGAGGCCAAGACGGTCCGTTTTGAAGGTAGGTTCCAAAGTCCCAAGGGTGACCGGTTTCATCAAGGCCAAAGTTCTTCCAATGCTTCTAATAGAAGGTATGCTAATGACAACTCAAAGGTCCAAGGTGGTGGTGGTGTGGTGCCTATTGCTATACGCCCAAATGTGGTAAGGGTCATACTGGCCTATGTTTGAAGGACACCAATGCTTGTTTTGGTTGTGGTGAAGTGGGACACAAGGTGATGGATTGCCCTCGAAATCGGAACAAGGGTAAGGATGTCCATCCAACAAGGTGGCCAACTAGGTGGTACCCCAAGGAACAATCGATTCTATACTCTTCAAGGGAGATAAGTGGTAGATGAGGTGCTCGATGTTGTCACTGATATGTTAAAAGTCTTTGATTTTGATGTGTATGCATTGATGGACCCTAGGCCACTCTTTGTTTTATTACCCCCTTTGTTGCCAAAAAGTTTCATGTTGAACCCGAATTGTTGTGTGAGCCTTATGTGGTGTCTACTCCCGTTAGTGCATCTATTGTTGCTAGAAGAGTCTATAAAAATTATTCGTTTGCATTTTGCATAAAATATTGCCTTGTGATTTTGTTGAGTTGGATATGGTGAATTTTTTATGTCTTTCTTGGGAAGGATTGGTTGCAAACATATTATGCCTCTATTGATTCTAGAACCCATAAGGTCAAATTCCAATTCCCTAATGAACCCATCCTTGAGTGGGAGAGTCATGATATGGTGGTCAAGGGTAGATTCATTTCTTGCATTAAAGATCAAAAGTTGATTTCTACAGGTTGTCTCTATCATCTTGTGAGGGTTAGGGATATTGAGTCCAAAGTCCTTCCTGTAGAGTTGGTTTTAGTGGTAATGAGTTTGTTGATATCTTCCCTAATGATCTTCCCAACATTCCTCCCAAAAGGGAAATAGACTTTGGTATAGACCTCCTTTCCCATACTCAACCCATTTCTATTCCCCCTTATCAAATGGCCCCGACGGAGTTGAAGGAATTGAAAGAGCAATTGAGGGATTTGTTGGAGAAGGGTTTTCTTAGGCCTAGCCAATCACCTTGGGGTGTACCGGTGTTATTTGTGAAAAAGAAGGATAGTTCTTTAAGGATGTGAATTGACTACCGGCAGCTTAATAGGGTCACCATAAAGAATTAGTACCTTCTACCAAGAATTGATGATCTTTTTGAGCAACTTCAAGGGGCTAGTCACTTGTCTAAGATTGATCTTCGATCGGGGTATCACCAAGTGAAAGTGAGGGAGTGTGACATTCCCAAAACCGCCTTTCAGACGAGGTATGGGTATTATGAGTTTGTAGTTATGTCTTTTGGGTTGACCAATATACCGGCTATCTTTATGGATCTTATGAATAAGATCTTTAAACCCTACCTTGATTTATTTGTGGTATTCTTCATTGATGATATTTTAATCTATTCTCATAGTGAGGAGGAGCATATGAGTCACTTGAGGGTGGTGCTACAAAGATTGAGTGAAGAGAAGTTGTATGCTAAATATGAGAAATGTGAGTTTTGGTTGAAAGAGGTTGCATTTCTAGGTCATGTGCTGTCGGAGGATGGTATTAAGGTGGATCCTAAGAAGACAAAAGTGATTATAAATTGGCCTAGACCTTTGACTCCATCGGATATTAGGAGTTTCTTGATCTTAGCGAGTTATTATAGGAGGTTTGTAAATGGGTTCTCTTCTATTATTTCACCTATAACTAAGTCGACCCAAAAGAAGGCTAAACTTGTGTGGATCAATGAGTGTGAAAGGAGTTTCCAAACTTTGAAAGATAAGCTAGTCTCCGCCCCTATCTTGTCTCTACCGAAAGGGTTGGAAGGGTTTGTTGTGTATTTGGATGCCTCAAGAATTGTTTTGGGTTGTGTTTTGATGCAAAATGGTAAGGTGATAGCTTATGCCTCTAGACAACTTAAGGTGCATGAAAAGAATTATCCTTCCCACGAACTTGAATTGGTCGTTGTGGTATTTTCTTTGAAGATTTGGCTTCATTACTCATATGGGGTTCACATTGATGTGTTCACAGATCATAAGAGTCTCCAATATGTGTTCACCCAAAAAGATCTCAATTGAGACAAAGAATGTGGCTAGGGCTTCTTAAGGACTATGATATAAGTATGCATTATCATCCCAATAAAGCTAATATTGTGGCCGATGATTTGAGTAGGGTGTCTATGGTAGCCTAGCTCAAGCTGGTGATGGTAACAAGGAGGTGGCTAGAGAGGTCCATCAGTTGGCTAGATTGGGGGTTAGGTTGAAAGAGGTTGACAATGGTGGTGTAGTGGTTGTGGATGGTTCTAAATCTTCTTTGATTAGGGAGGTGAAGGAAAAGCAAAATCTTGGCCCGCTTTGTTAGGGTTGAAGGCCTTGGTGAAAAATCGTATGGTGGAGGTTTTCTCCCAAGGGGGAGATGGTGCCCTTAGGTACCAAGGTAGGTTGTGTGTGCCTAGTATTGATGGCTAAATTGATGAGGCACATAATTCATCTTATTCTATTCACCCCAGTTCTACAAATATGTATAGAGATTTGGGGAAAGTGTTTTGGTGGGGAGGCATGAAAAAAGACAATGCTAGGTTTGTATCTGGTTGCCATAATTGCCAACAAGTGAAAGGCAAGCATCAATGGCCAGGTGGTCTAGCCTAAGATATAAATGTTCCTACTTGGAAGTGTGAGGAAATCAATATGGATTTTTTGATTGGGTTGCCTAAGACTAGAAAGCATTTTGACTCTATTTGGGTTGTGGTTGATAGAATGATAAAGTCGACTCATTTCCTATTGGTTAAAACTACTTATGGTGCCAAAGATTATGCTAGGTTGTACATTCATGATTTGGTTAGATTGCATGAGGTGCCTTTGTCTATAATATCAGATCGCGATGCTCAATTCACTTCTTATTTTTAGAGGTCCTTCAAAAGAGGTCTTGGTACCAAAGTAAAGCTTAGTACGACATTTCACCCTCAAATGGATGGCCAAGCCAAAAGAGCTATCCAAACTCTTGAGGATATGCTTAGATCTTGTGTTTTGGATTTTAAGGGTAGTTGGGATGATTATTTCCACTAATTGAGTTTGCTTACAACAATAGTTGTCATTCAAGCATTGGTATGGCTCCTTTTGAGGCTCTTTATGGTAGACGTTGTAGATCTCCAGTTGGGTGGTTTGAAGTACGGGAGATGACTTTGTTGGGTCCGAATTAGGTTATGGAGGCCTTAGAGAAAGTGAAGCTGATAAGGGAAAGGTTGAAAACATCCCAAAGAAGACAAAAATCCTATGCCAATGTGAGGAGAAGGGAGCTTGAATTTAAAGTTGGTGATTGGATCTATTTGAAGGTCTCACCCATGAAGGATGTGGTCCATTTTGGTAAGAAGGGGAAATTGAGTCCAAGATTCGTGGTTCCTTAGAGATTGTTAAAGAAGATTGGTAAGGTGGCCTATGAGATGGAGTTGCCCAATGATATGAATATGGTTCATTCGGTCTTCCATGTGTCCATATATGTTGAGGAAGTGTGTGGGTGACCCAAGTGCTATTATGTCTCTTTGATGTTGTGGGTGTTGTTGAAGATAATTTGATTTATGAAGAGGTCCCGGTAGAAATTTTGGATAGACAAGTGAAGAGGTTGAGGAACAAGGATGTTGCTTTCGTCAAGGTCCTTTAGAGAAACCAACAAGTTGGGAGTGCTACATGGGAAGCCGAGGCGGACATGCAAAAGCGATATCCCTATCGCTTTCATTCTACTCAAGCCTAAGGTACTAATTTAAGTCCCCCATGTGATTTCAAGTCTTAAGTTTCAACCCATATTTCATTTGCATGCATTCATGTTTATGTTGACAAGTTCATGGTGATTTTGACACTTATGTTGGGATTTTTGAAATGGTGTTTTATTGTATTTGTTGCATTTATATGTTGGGCTGAAATTATCTTGCTTACTTCTCTTACATATGTTTCTTTGACATTTGGGGACGAATGTTTCCAAAGGGGAGATATTGAAACGCCCCAAAAAGTTCCTGAAAATGTGCCTCGGAAATGCCCATAAATCATAATTCCATATATCTCAAAATCCGTGTGTGATACCGACAATTCGACTTCATATTAGTGATCAGGGGGCAAAATCGAGTGGGAAATGGGTCTAACCCCAATTTTAGAGTAATTGTAGCAAAATTTAATTTTTCAAAGTTTGCACAAAATAGTAGGGGTGCGTGTTGGCTCCGCAACGCAGAGCAATGTATTTTGTTTCCAGTTTTCTTATTTCAGCCTAAGGCTCTGAGGTCTTGGGCCTAAGACTTTCTGTGCGTAAAGACACCTATACTTAGTCATTTTTCAACTTTGTATCATTCTAAACATTCCCTAAAACCCTCTCTAATACTTAGCCAAATATTTCATCCAAATTCAAGTGTCCCAATCTCATTCTGGATCTCAAGGATTTTATTCAAGCTTCAAATTCTCAATCAAATCTTCATCAAGGAAATCTCCAAAGTTAAGGTATGTAGGTTTCAACCATTAGGTCATTTCACCCATGGTGTCTAACCTTCTTTTTACCTAAATTGCATGTTTTCAAGTTAAATTATCTATTGATATCTCTTACTATGAAAGTTGATTATAAACTATGTTGGGGTTTCATAAAATGTGACTGTTTAAGCATGCTTTGAGCTATGAATCTATGATTCATTATGTGATTTAATGAAGGGTTTTAATGTATCTTGCATGAGGGTATTACTAAGTGTTGGTAGGTGATTTTACATTGATTTTTCTCACATGTTCACTCTTGAATTGCATGATTTTGTACTAGCATTACACATCCGTCAAGTATTTGATAAAATGCCTGGTTATGGAATCTTGAGACACTGAAGTTCTAATGTATGACGTATGAGTTAAGTGATTTTATGATGATGAAAGGAATGTATGTATGTGTTGATCTCATGAAAAGTATCTATAGTGTTGTAAGTTGATCACACCTAGTTGAGGAAGTATTATTCCTTAACCACTATGATGGGGGTGGTATGCCCATCTACCAATTAGGGGGTATATTCATCAATCACTTTGATGGGGGGTGGTCATGCTCATCTACCAATTGGGGGATATATTCCTCAAACACTTTGATGGGGGTGGTCATGCTTATGTACCATGTTGAGGGGTATATCCTTGACCACTATGATGGGGGGATGGTATGCCCATCTACTAATTGAGGGGTAAATTTCTCAATCATACCTTAGATTCCAAGTACTAGTTTGCTTGGTCTATGATGTTGGTCTCTTCTTACATATGTAATATGTTCTATACAAGCATGTTTTACTTCAAGCATTGATCCTTCATGTCATATTATTATCATACTATCCATTGCCTATGTCTATGCATTTTAATTATATTGTCTATCTCTTGTTGCATTGCATCCTACATACTTAGTATATTCAAATGTATTAACACATACTCTATGCCTACATGATGTAACCATGTAGGAACCAAAGCCCCACTTGATCATCTTCATCCTCCCCATGGCTAGTTAGTCATCTTTGAAGATAAGCTATTGGTGAGTCCTCAAAGTTCGGGGATAATAGCTATGCTACTCTTTTCTTTGGCATTTCTTAGTGTTGAACTCATTACACTATGAGGGTGGGCCCAGAAAGTGCCTTGGCCCCCGTTCAAGCTATATTTGGAGGTGTTGTTGGACAAATAATGTAATTATTCTTTGATATTTGACTCTTCATGATTTATGCTATAAAAGACTTTTCTTAGTCCCTTTATCCTTACTTACTCTCTCTTGTTATTGTTTAATTGCTTCACGACCAAGGATGTGTAAATGATACGCTAAGAGACTTGTTTGGGGTCCCTTCGGTTTCCCATTCGTCGTGTCACGTCTAGGCCCTAGGCTTGCATCGTGACACATGCTTCTTAGTTCCTATATGTTATGTGTTATGTGGATCATGCTAATCCCTATTCCGATGACATCCCCTTAGCGTGAGTCACACTTTTCTTTCCCTTAGAACTATTTGTTTACTGCTTCATTATGTGCTTCCAAATTGATGATATGAATGTAGATACTTTGAGGCTCGTTTGGAGACTCTCAAGTTCCCATTTATCATGTCATTCTTAGACCCTAGGTCTGGGTCGTGATGGGTTTTTAAAATCTGACTTTTAGAGTTGACCAAAAACGACCCAAGGCAATTTTTTGGAAGAAAAAATCTAATTTTGTTGAAAATTCCAAAAATGACCTTCAAGGTCATTACAATTTAGGCTTTTGCAACCAAGGATGTGCTTACTTATGCTTAGAGGCTTGTTTTGGGTTCCTTCGAGTTCTCTATTCGTTGTTTCACACCTAAGCCCTAGGCTTGGATCATGAAACTCGTATAAAGCTTAAAGGGTGAGGTTTCTATGTACATGTGATTCTCACCGTGTTAGGACATAGCCTATAGGATGAGGGTCGAGTCTACCTTGACAAAGTAGACTCCTCCTTTGCTTGGTATAAATAGAATATCAGAATTCTACGTAATAGTGCACATGGTCTTATTTTTCGATTATGGTCTTATTCCCACATATGTATGTTAGGTGATGAAAGGTTTATGATTTTCCTACTCATGATTTTAACCTTGGATTGATCATTCATATCTTGTCCTTATTCTATTGTTATGATTATGCATATTGATATTATATTATGATATTCCCTGATGTATGAAATACCTACATACTTAGTAAATTCTGCATACTAACACATAATTCTTTACCTACATGATCTAACCATATAGGGATGGACGACGAGACTATTTCTCTATTTCGTGGCTAGAGTTGGATTTGAGCTTTGAAGATTGTTGGTGAGTTCCCATGCTTCCGGGACTAGCCTTATTTATGTTGTGTTTCATGTTGAGACTTTATGATTTCATTGTTATTCTATATTGAGGGTGAGCTACTAGCATTTTCTGGACCCCGCGAAGATCTATGATGTAGAGGAATGTTTTGGACTAAAAATGTTGTAATTCCCCTAAGGGAAACTACATCTTTGATATTGGTATGTTCCGCTTGCTTACTCTTCTATGAATTGCATACTTTACCTTATGTATGCTTATGATATAAATAAGAGGCTTGGATAGAGCACCTTTGGGTGTCATATTTGCCGTGTCGTGGCTAGGCACTAGGTTTGGGGCGTAGTGATTGGCTTAGCCAAGGGATTATAAGGAGTATGAGGAGTTTGTCCCTCATTAGCATTAGCTCCCTTTTGAATTAGTGCTCTTCATGAAGGCATTTTTTCTGAAAATCACAAAGAACAAGCATTGAGAGAAAAATTCTTAAAGTTTTACTCTACCGCACAACATGATGATGAAAGAAATGAAGTTTTCTAAAATGCCTCATAGACTCCTATGCATGAAGGCATTTTCTGAGAATCACAAAGAATAAGCGTTAGAGGGAGAAATTCTTAAAGTTTCACTCTACTGCACAACATAGATGATGAAAGAAATGAAGTTTTCTAAAATGCATCATAGAATCCTACTCATAGATGTGGCGGGATTTACTCCCTTGAATAAGACTCTACTTGACATGGCATTTTAAACTTTTTAGGACACTTTAAACATTTTGATACCAAGTTTATCACGATCCAAGCTAGGCTCTAGGCATGACATGACAATCAAAGCCTCAAAGGACCCCAACCAAGTCTCATTGTATATCATACAAAAACAAACATAAGGTAATTAAAGCAAATAGATGAAAACATAAAAGCAGAAGTGAAGTTTTAACATGCCTCGACTAACATAGGTTGAGGCATAGAACATGTTCCTATCTCACTGTCATTGTCAGAAATGAAATAGTAAAGTAGTCTTAATAAAGTAATGAAATGTAACTCAATGGGTTTCCCTCGATGCATGAGGGTTCACCAATCAAGTGTATTGATATCTCTCCTAGCTATGAGTGTGAAATGTAGGGTGATCGTTTGCTCTATATTATGATACAATATAGGCAAAGAAGTATGCATTAATACTTTTATTGTACTACGAAGGTGAGCAATATGCATAAACCAGAGGTAAAATGATATCTGAGTCATGAGATGAAAGACCAATAAACAAGTAAAGAAAAAGATAAAAGCATGGGTAAAACACATGGTCAATGTATAAAAATCATAGTAAAAGCTTGAAAATAAACTAAATTATTTTGTGGGATATTAATATCAATAAATAATAAGGCCATATAAGCTATAACATGAATTTTTACGTAACTTTCATTTCAAAAAGAAAGAGTCCTTTGCCAAGTTAGACTCCGTGGAAACCTTTGACATCATGAGCAATACATGGATGTACAAGCTAAGCCCACAAGGTAAACCTAAAGGGGCACACAATTTTGGACTAGAGTTAGCTACTAGAATTCATTTGGGAAGCATCCTTTGTCTTTCGGACCAAACCCCACCTCAAATCGTCTTGATGCAGAGTTAAATCTCAATGGAATAGAAATAATAGTATGATAAATCAATCATAACTTTAAAGTCATTAAATCGTCATGCTTATAAATCAAACTCATTAAAATCTTAGTAATTCAATCATTCTGAGAATTATCCTTACCACATTTTTAATCCATGAGTAAGTGAGAAAAATTCTTTCACCATCATTTATTCATTCTTTAAGGTATTTCTATAAATCATAATTAAATATTTTCATGAAACTAGTGAAGTCCTTTTTCATTCATGATTACAGCTCATAGTAAAAATAAGGTAATTCTCATGGATCCATCTCAAATCAACTTTAAAAGACGGAATTCCATGAAATCATGCATAATTATAAGGGATAATAACAATTGAAATCATAACTAGAGCAATCCATAATGAAATTCATGAACTTTAAACAGTATTATAGAGAATTTAATCAAAAATCATAGAAACCACGCAATCGATAATAACTCATGCATACTAGGATCAATAATCAATAGTTCATGCAATTGAATGATGAATCACCAAAAATTATGAAATTCATACTTGAAATTTATAGAAAAATTAAGAATTCTTTAGGCTTTATTTGAAATTTATAGAAAAATTAAGAATTATATGGGCTATATAGATGAAAGGAACCCCTAGATTAATACCCACACACCTTGACTAAATTTCTTAGAGAAAATTGGAGAAGAAATTATTTGAGCTTGAGGAACCCTAACTGGCCTTTAGTGGAACCTTGGGGAAGAAGAACTTGGAAAGAATTTTAGCGAATTGAGGGATTTGATGGGAAAAGGTGGAAATAGAAGAGTAAAAATGATTATGGATAAGTTTATAGGGCCAAAATGATGTAATTTAGAGATTAAAAGGGTAGGAATAAACCAAAATACCCTTAAATTAAAATTTACCATATTCGGACTACGACCCTTATCTACCGAGCTTAGAAGCTTATTTGGTCTATAGGACCTGTTCATAGAAGCTCGAAAAAAATTCATGTCTCAGGATCTCCAACTACTAGACCATTTTATGACTCGTAGACCCATCTATAGACCCGTCCCATTGGTCCGTAGAAAAAGTACTGTAATCATAAAAACTAAACCAAAATCCATGGACTAAAATCACAATTTGTAATCCTTTCGACAATCTGTAAATCCCCTTCATAAATTCCTTCAATACTTAACCAATTTTTTAGTCCTCAAGGTTCCATCCATGAGCCTGGACTACGGCCCATACTTCTTTCTATGACTCATCATACTTGTTCGTAAAAAAAATACTAAGACTCTTTTTTTCAACTTTTCTAGGTTAATCCATGCACAACTTTCATAGGCCATAGTTCATTTGATAGCCCGTAATCCTAGTTCATAGTCCATCAAAAAAATTTCTAAAATTTCTGAAGTCTAGCTGCCATCTACGAGCACCCATCCACGACCCATAAAACAATCTACAAGCCATAGACATAGCTCATGGATCGTGCACTAGTTTCAGTCTCTTCATTTTTTTTTCTCCTTGTTTCCAATTTCTAACACATGGGATATTACAGAAGTGAGATTGATTCCAAAAAATGCAGTAAAAACATATCTACTAACATTTACGTTCAGTTATAGTCATTATTTCTAGAAAACAAAAATGCATTAAACAAATGGAGGTTTAATTTTAATTAAATGATTAGTAAGTAGGTTTCTGCAGCAACAGAAGACAAACATAGAGTTTATTCAATAGAAGAAAGAGATTAGGACTTTGTTCCTCAGGACATCACAACTCTACAGGCTTGTTGTACTAGTAATAATATCTCAATGCTTAATATACGAAATCTAACAAGTTATGAACACCTAAATACTTCATGTCCTTATAAGATGAATTTCACTCCTCGCCTTTTGATCTTAGAAAGTAGAAATTACTAAATCTTATTTTTTATCTTAAATAATTAGTCATTTGTAAGCTCAAGTTATAAGGAAAAAATTAAAGCTCTAAATTTCTATTGTTGTCATCTTTACCTAATCACTATCCCTATCTCGAGAAAGTATTGGATCAATCTATTTCTAACATATGCCCCTCGTGAAAAAGCAATCAAATTAAAGAAAACAACATCAATGCAAACATATACATTGACCAATCATTACGTTATACTTGACCTAAACTGTTACTTTGTCATGATTTTCATAATCTTAGTTGTGATGTTTAGGTACTCATGATCACAAGAATGATGCCAATAATAGATGTAAAATTCATGCAACGATTATGTACGATGATTAACCAACTAAACACAAATCAAACCAATGAATGAAAGATTAGAATTTGTTAATTCTTGAAAAGCGTTAAAAACTTGTAAAAAGACTTTATAAGGTACTCCCAAAAGTAAATCAAATATCATAATGTCCAAAATAAACCTTAACATAGGCTATATATAAACATAAAATCAAATTCTAGTATAATAGAGGAATTGGTGAAGGCACATGTTCATGGTTCGTGTAACTGTTCACAAACCCTGCAATGGTCCATGAACTTTAACTTAGCCTCAGAACACTAACTCAGGTCCTCTTCTTTATGTGCTGCTTCACAAGGTGTTGAACTCTCCCTGGTCTATACAGGGTCCCATACGTCAGCTTCAAGCGAAACTTTATTTCTTTTCACGAATAATACCACAGAGAGTAAGATCTTTGACTGTCAGTTGCACGTAGTAATTGCCTTAGTTTATTTTTAACTTTTGTTTCTAGCATTGATTTTCACGAACAATTTCACGACTCGTGGCACTCTACATGGTTCATGCAAGGGCTTGTGGACAGTGCACTCAGTTCCTTTCTCAACTTTTTGATCTCCAGGGGTGTTCACCTATATTTCCTACATATGTATACAAAAACACATCATATTTACATAACATGTTTGAGAATTCACAATAATCCTTTATTTTGAGCATCAATAATGTCGTAAATTGTTGACACATCAACCAACAAGACATGCACCAGATAGATATAGAGTAGATGGGTCGGACCTTTGGATAGGGCCTTTATTTTTGGACAGGGCCTTTATATTTCATTTTACTATTTTGTTTATGAAAAAATAACATAATTATGCAAACATATGATATATATTTACATTATACAACTATAGTTTGAAAAATCACAATTTATAGCTATAGTTAGAGTTTTATTGTTATTTTGTCTCTCCCCTCTTCCTCTCTCGCGCCTCTCTCCTCTGTCTCTGCAATTTCTTACAAATATACAATTACAAATGTATACCAGGTGCGTATAGATAATTATTTTGGCATATATACATAATTAATTCAACATATATATATTTATAATCGCCTCTCTCCTCCATCTGCCAATATCGCTTGTCATATATACACATACAATTTGACAAATATACATATATAATTCGCCTCTCTGCTCTCTCTCAATCTCGCTTGTCTCTCTCCTCTCCTCCAGGTTACATAGCCGAGATTATATTGCGTAAATTTGTAAAATATAGTTATTTAACCATATTAAGTTTCAGCTCTAGACTATTTATGAAAATTCTCTTTTATTCATTTGTTATTTATTTTGCATTAGGCCATTAGCTTGGATTTTTATGAAATTTTGATTTTGAAAAATGGTCTCTAAAATCACCAAAATTTAACTTAAAAATATAATAACCCAAAATATGTAAAAGCCAAAAAAAAAAAAAATGTCAATCAAAGAAAATTTGATTGTGTTTCAATATTTTATGTATGCCATATAAATTGGGATGGAATGGACAATCATAATAAAAATCAAAATGACAAAGAGGACTTGTAGAAATGGTAGGCACCTGGGAGAGGTAAATATAAAATAAAAGTAAAAGATTTACAATTCCCTTCGTCCCAAATTGTTGAATTTTTAGGCTTTTCTCAGTGATTAGAATATTTAAATTGTTCAAAAATTCAAGGTGAGTGTTTGAAATTTTATTTTCATATTTTTCATTTTATTTATTGACTTTTTATATTTTTTAGAATATAAATTACATTATATATTTTTTATTTTATAAAGAAAAATAATGAAAAATATGATGTAAATTTTGTTTTTAATATGTATGTGTTAGCTTATAAATTTAACTAAAATAGTAAATTTAATTAAAATAGGATGGGGAGTACATTGCAAGTAGAAGCTTAAATTCAATATCCCAGAATATATGTTAATTGTCATTTCTCAACAACCCCATCAAGCAAATGAAGCGCGCCTTGGAATTCTGTTATACGCAACTCTAGGGTCCATGACTCTACCAAGAAAAGAGTCTTTAAGAGACAAAAAACGAAAGGACGAATTAGCATTCCAAGAGGGAACACACCCCCTATCGTCATTCAAGATTTGGTGAAAGGAAGATTGCATTGTGTTTTTTACTTTTCATCTAACAAAAAGAAGAAAGTAAAAATGGCGGAGGAGGATGGTGAAGAGGGGAAGAAGGGTACAAGGTTCATTCCAAGAAAATATGAACTGTCTAATTGGTGGGCAAATTTCAATCGAGATCTAATGGCGGGGGCAGTGATGGGTGGTGCTGTGCACACGATTGTAGCACCAATTGAGCGAGCAAAGCTATTGTTGCAGACCCAAGAAAGCAATATAGCCATCTTGAGTGGCCCTCATAGGAGGTTCAAGGGCATGCTTGATTGCATACTTCGCACTGTTAAGGAAGAAGGGGTTCTTTCCCTTTGGAGGGGCAATGGTAGTAGCGTGCTCAGATATTACCCTTCTGTGGCTCTCAATTTCTCTCTTAAGGTAACCTACTCATGTCATTCAAATTTCAACTCTTACTTTTGTTGAACATTTGCTTTGTAACTTCGCCTTTATGAATTGCTGAACTGATTATCCATTTTTCTTTGTTTATAACGTATGGTGATGTTATCAAAGCTAACAAGAAATAGTAATCTATCCGAGGATTGATAATTAAAAAGCTACATAGTCGACTTTGATATTTCACTTTTTTCTTTTTTTTTTGAAACTAAAGTTGACTTTGATATTTCAGTTGGTGATTGTTGTTGTTTGACAATTTTACTTATTGTTTAATGGGTATGTGTGTAGATGATTTTAATGCTATCTTGTCAAAGATGAATCCAGGCATGCTTGAAATCATGAATGGAAGCTTTATTTTTCCTTGGTAGTCTTGAGTAACATTTTCAATTGATTACTTCCGTAGTACGGTAGCTAAGACTCAGATAGATTACCTACTTCTCCGAAAGAGCGATAGAAGTCTATGTAAGAATTGCAAGGTTATTCTGAGTGAAAATGTTTCCACTCAACATAGGCTTTAGTGATGGATGTGGAGGTCAAGAGAGAAAAGAAGAAGAAGGTTATGTATGCCCAACCTAGGATTAGATGGGGAGGCCTTACTCCTGCCCTTTCCCGCGAGATGG
>JAABOM020081106.1:0-31915 GCA_011800125.2 Solanum clarkiae | reverse complement strand
GGGGGGGTTAGGTCCGTTTCTTGTCTTAGCGTACAATTGATCTCTAAGGGGTTGCATTTATCATCTTGTGAGAATTGGAAGTATTGAACCTAAGTTGTTTTGTTTATAAAATTGGTGGTGGTGGTAGATGAGGCTTGAATATCCCTTTTCAATATTTTGAAATTGTTATAGTAGTCTTTTGGTTTGACTAGTACACCGGTTATGCCTATAAGTCTCATGATTAAGATCTTTTGTCCCTACTCTAATAGGCTTATGGTGGTTTTGGTGATGATATGGTGGTTTGTGTTCCATAATGAGGTAGTGCATGTGAGTCTTTTGAGTTTAGTATTACAAAGTTTAAGGAATAAGGTTGGATGCTAAATAGGAGAAATGGGGATTTTGGTTGTAAGAGGTTACTTTCCTAGGTCGTATCGGGTGATAGTATTAAGGTAGACCCTAATAAGACGAAGGTGATTAGAGATTAGCCTAGACCTTGACTTCCTTGGCTATTAGGAGCTTATTAGGTTTAGCGGGCTATTATCAGAGCTTGTGAGTAGGTTCTCTTCTATTGCTCCTCCTATGACTTAGTTGACCTAAGTAAGGTCAATGTTGTGACCGATGTTTTAGGTAAGGTGAGTTGATAGGTCCAGGAGTTGCTATCTCTTGTGTTATTCCTTTGTCCTAGTAGGATTCATGTGTGTCTCAGATGGTTGCATGAGTCTATAGTGGCTAGTAGTGGTATATAAGGTTTTCTCCATGTTCTTGTTGCATAGAGTCTTGTTTTATGATCTTGGTTGACCCTAGCTTGATAGGTAGGAGGTCTTGAGGTGGTTTGGCTATTTGCATAACATGCTTTCGATGAGTGTAGGACTCGTAAGGTTGTAATATGATGGATAAGGATGGTCGATCTATTTGGTTAACTATAATGGGTTAGTCCCTTCTCTAAGGTTAATTTGAGATTCGAGTTTTGTTTCCCAAGTGGGGATGAGGGGTAGGTGATATCCCTAAGTCCTCTCTTGGGTTAGGAAGGAGTATTTTGAATATTGGTGAAGTTGTTGGGTGACTTATGCACTGGTTGTGTTTATAGGTCTCATGAATAGGGTCTTAAAACCCTACCATGGCATGTTTTTGGTGGCCTCTAGTGGTGGAGCATTGATATAGTTAGAGCTTGTGAACCATTGGGAGTAGTGTTATAAGTCTTTGGAGAAGAGAGGTTGTTTGCTAATTATCGTAGTTGTGAGTTGAGGGTAACAAGAAGGTGGTTACAACTGCTTAAGGATTATGATATGAGTGTACATATTTTTCCTCAATAAGGCTGATGTGGTGGCTGGTTCTCTAAGTAGGGTGCTTATGGGTAACCTAGCATTGTAGTACTGGTGGTAAGAGATGACTTGTGGAGTCCATCGGTTGGGTAGATACGGATTTAGGTTGAAGGAAGTTGAGGGTGGTAGTATAGTGTTCTTGATGGTTCCAAATATTCTTGGGTTAAGAGGTCTAGATTCGGCAAGGCCTTGATTCTGCCTTATTAGAGTTGGAAGTTTTGGGTGAGAAGATGATAGAGTGGAGGTTGTCTCCCAAAGGGGAGATGGTGCTTATGAATCCAAGTGGGTTAGGCGCATTTAAGGTTGACAAATGAGTTGAGGATTGTGAGTCATTATAGAGTGTAGAGAGAGGTTAGTAAGGTTGCCTATGATTGGAAATTGCCTATGGTAGGGGTATGGTTTATTCGGTTTGTCATGCTTCTATATTGAGGGGATGTGTTGGTGATGTTAGTGCTGTAGAATTCTTTCAAGTTATGGGTGAGATGGAGAATAAGTTATCTTAGAAAGAGGTCCCGATGGAGGTGTTGGATGGATGAGTGGGGAAGTTGATTGATGAGGGCATAGTGTTTGTCATGGCCTATTGGGAGAATAGTCAAATCAGTAGTATCTCTTGGGGAGCCAAAATGGGCATGGAGGAGCAATATTCGTACTGTTTTCATTCTATTCAAGCTTATAATAACACGTCAACTCCTTTTATGATTCCAAGTCTTATGTGCCAGTCCTTAAGTCATTTGCCTGCATTCATGTTTATATTGAAGCGTTCATTCTGATTTTACATTTATGATGGGATCTTTGAAATGATATGTAAGTGCATTGTTTCATCCTTATGTGTGCTGAAGTTGTCATGTCTATGTATCTCATATATGTTTTTTTGACATTCGGGGACGATTGTTCCCAAGGAGGAGATACTGAAACAACCCCCAAAAAGTGCCTAAAAATGTACCTCGGAAGTGCCCAGAATTGTAATTTCCATATATCTCAAAATTTGTGCATGATATCAAAAATTTGACTTCATATTATTGTTTGGGAGGGTCAAATTTAGGAGGAAAGGTATCTAACCCCAATTTTAGATCAACCGTAGCGAATTTCAAAATTTCAAAGTTTGACAAAAACAGTGTTGATCGGTGTTTGGGGTGCTATGCGGCCCAGTGTATTTTTTGTCCAGTTTTAAATTTTTAGTCCAAGACTTTTAAGTATTGGTCCAAAGCCTTCCCACATGATAAAACACTTATACTTAGCATTATTTCACCCTCATATCACCTGAGACATTTCCCAATACTCACTCAAACCCTTGGTTCTATATTTCTCTCAAGATTCAAGACTCAAACCCTCATCCAGAATTCAAGGTTCTCCTTCAAGCTTCAAGTCTCCATCTCCAATCTTCACCAAGAGTTTATCCAAAGCTAAGTTATATGGGTTTTAACCATTGGGTTCTTTCACCCATGGTGCCCTAACCTCCTTTTTACTCAATTTGCATGATTTAAAGTTGATTTACAAATGGGTCTTGCTTATTATGAAATTCACTGCAAACTATGTTATAACTATGTGAAATTGTGACTGTTTTGCTATGTTTTGAGCGTTAAATCTTTGATAAATTGTAAGATTTGAGTAGGGGTTTTGATGCATATTGCCTGAGGGTGTTGCAAGTTGTTGATTTATGGTTTCACAATGGATTTTTTGCATGATTTCATCTCTATATCTCATAGTTTTATACTAGCATTACATATCCTCTAAGTGATTGACAAAATGTCCGGATGTGATTTTTTGAGAGTTGAAGGTCTAAAGCATGAGATATGATATGATTCACTATATGACTGTGAAATGAGATTATGTATATGATATACTCTATATAAAGTGTTGCATTAGACCATGCCTGATCCGGTGGGACAAGAGCCCGGGTAATCGAGGTGGGGGTTTGTACTCATCAACCGAGGTGGGGGTTTGTACTCATCAACCATGTGAGAGGTTTGTACTTTGCCATCGTGGTGATAAGGTGTGATTATCATCAACCATGTGAAGGGTTTGTACCACATCACAAGGATGATGGGGCGAAATCATCATCAACCAACTAAGGGCTTTGTACTTCGAAAATATAGCTTGGTCTCTTCTACACATATGATATCCTATATAAGCATGAGTTACTTAAGCATTGTTTAGACATGCCATATTGCTATATTATGCTTATTTCCTATTGTTATGCACTTTGATCATGATGCCTATCTCTTGTAAAATTATATCCCACATACTTAGTACATTGAAACATACTAACACATACTCTTGCCTACATGATATCACCATGTAGGAATCGGTGCAGAAGTTGTTCATCATCCTCCTCCATGTGGCTAGATCAGTGCTACTCAAGCTAGTTGGTGAGTCCTCTACTTGGGGGACCCTAGTCTATTTTTTCCTTATTGTGTATTGAGACACTTTTTTTTACGTCCTATTTTGACAACAAGGGTGAGCCCGATTGCTTGTCTTAGCCGCCTCTCCTATCTATGTAGTAGAGGTGTTGTTGGACATGCTATGTATCTATGACATGAGCCTTGACTCTTTTGTCTCTTGATTATAATGTTATGCAAGCTTTTCCCCTTAGTCCCTTGCCCTTGTTTTCTAAATTTTTACATGTTACTTAAGTATTAATCTCTTTATCTTATTTCCAATTTCCTTTGTTTATGTTTCTTATGTTATTTTACATTGCTTCCACGACCAAGGATGTGTAATGATATGCTATGAGGCTTATTTGGGGCTCCTTTGGGTTCCCCATTTGTCGGTCACGCCAAGGCCCTAGGCTTGGGTCTTGATAATTTGTTAGCTTACATGGAAACAAGTACATCTTAGTTGCTATGGATTATTTATCAAACTGGGTGGATGCCGTGGCTCAACCTAACAATGAGGATAAAAGTGTCATAGCATTCCTGAAAAAGAACATCTTCTCGAGATTGGGTACTCCGTGAGCTATCATTAGTGATTGAGGTTCTTACTTCTCTAAAAAAAACTAAAACTTTTCTTTAGACATATGGAGTGAAACATAGGGTGGCGACGCCTTATCATCCCCAAACGAGTAGGCAAGTGGAAGTGTCAAATAGGGAAATTAAACAGATTTTATCTAAGACTGTGAATGCAAACCGAACATATTTGGTCACAAATGTTGGATGATGCATTATTGGAATACCGGACTGCATTAAAGGCCCCTATAGGCATGCCCCTATATCAAATTATCTTTGGGAAGGCACGTTATTTGCCAGTGGAACTTGAGCGTAAAGCAATGTGGGCATTGAAGAAGTTGAATCTGGATTGGAATGATGCAACAACCTCTAGATTGAGCCAATAAGCTTGATGAATTTCGATTGAAAACATATGAGAGCTCAACCTTGTATAAGCAAAGAATGAAGATACAGCATGACCGCTGCATAGAAAACTGCCAATTCACACCAGGAGACTTGGTGCTACGCTTTAATTCTAGACTAAAGTTGTTCCTTGGGAAGCTCAAATCTAGATGTTTGGGACCCATTTGAGTAGCACACAAAGAATGAAGATACAACATGACCGCTGCATAGTAAACTGCAAATTCACACCAGGGGACTTGGTGCTAGCTTTAATTCTAGACTAAAGTTGTTCCTTGGGAAGCTCAAATCTAGATGGTTGGGACCCATTTGAGTAGCACCCATCTTCGATCATGGGGATATTGAATTGGAGAGACAAAATAGAGGTACTTTCAAAGTAAATGGCGAAAGAGTCAAGCCATACCTTGAAAATGTGGAAGAGATCAACACAGTTGAAAAATGGGATCTGGAGGAAGTCTAAGTACTCATGATAGCTATGTCATGCCTCAACAATAAATCAGGCGTTGCTTGGGAGGCAACCCAAGGTGGACCATGGAGCTTAGGCGCCCAGGTATGTTTTTGACCATTATATTCTAATTTTGCTTGATTTTTTGCATTGGGGACAATGCACATCTTTTTTTATGGGGTGTGGGTAGTTATGGGCCTTACTGAAGTCTGAGTAGCTTATGATCCATAACTACCCAAATTTTGATATCTAGGTTTTCTTGCTTGTGTTCTATTCCCTCTTAGATATTTAATTTCTATTAAACCGGCACGTTTACGATGTTTAGATAATATTTGTAGCATATGGTACTGAAACTTAAGGCATATAGCATGTTTTTATGTTTTGTTTTGAAAAATGGTACCCAAAAAATTTTTTGATTACTAGTTAGATGAGAACCGTGCATGTTTAGGTGTTTCGCGATATATGTTCTGATAAGTGAGGATAATTTGAGATACGAAGCATGATCTGTGAGTTTCTTATTGATAATGTATGCAATGCTAGGTGAGTGTGAGATTATTTTGCAAAATTCAAGTATTTTGTGTTAAATCAGAACTTGCCCTACTATTCTAAGCTATATTGTAGATTAAATGAATTAGGAAGATATCATAGGCCTTTGTCCTTTAATTAGTCCACTTTAGCCTAAAATGACCAACCAAATGAAGTTTTATCCCTTGTTCCAAATATTTGAGTCTCACATGTACCATTTCTTTCTAAAACACCTAATTAACCTAACCTTATCTAGTAAAAAACCTTGAAATTAACCCTGGTCTTTCCTTGAGCATTGTAAACCTTAAGTGGCAAAAAGCCTAAGTTTAGGGTGGCTACCAAAAGTGGCTTTGATTCGGGGAATAGATATTGTGTACTTCACTACAGGCTAAAAGCCTAAGTTGAGGGTGGCCAGTGTAAAGGAGAAGCACAAAAATAAGGAGATGAGTTAGGAATGGGGAGAAAAAGAAGAAAAAGCATGTACCAGGTGTAAGAAAAATGAAAGATGCCTTAGATTGAGCTAAAAAAGCAAAATGATGTGTTAAAATAAGGCAAAAGGTGAAAAATGAGATGAATGCACCCAGAAAAGCTTGAATAAGGAAAAGGGGAGAGTAATATGAAAATGACAAAGTTGGTGAGGCAAAAGTGTGGACAAATGCAGTTTCAAGCAGGGTCATTAGTCAATATTTTCGAAAATATCATACCAAAGCCCCTGACCCTACGTTATAAGCCTAGAAAGTCCTAAAAAATATCATACCAAAGCCCCCCAGAGCCTATGTTACAAGCCTAGAATGTCCTAAAGTGATCCTAGTCCAGTTAATTGAAGGTCTAAGTCACGATTATAAGGGCAATCCTATGGTATTAGTCATCATGCATGAGTATCTTTTTTGAGGGCGAGTGTTTTCACACAATCCCAAGGCTAAATATGAAATCGTCAGTGAGTGTCAAAAATGGGACTTCTTTCTGTGAGGGCACTTGCATTGCATTGTTAACATTTGACTTGTTCAGTAATTGTCGATTGTTGGTATTCCCTTGCTTGTCATAGTTGTGTTGTCACATGCACCAGTGTGCTTTGGTTTGCTAAATAGCTATCTGATCTTATTTTGAAAAGTTGGTGTGGGTACCTGAGTTTGAATTGTATGTGATGTATGCCATTGAGTGTGGTTTGTGTCTTACTGTATTGTCAATATAGATTGAGTCACCACTTAAGGACAAGCAATAATTTTAAGTTGAGGGTGTTGATACGATGTCAAAATACAACACTTATGATGCCTAAAATATTGGATATTGTGTGTTCCCAATGTGACATTTATGGTTCGCAGAGCAATTTTCAGGTTGCCTAAAATAGGTTGCTATGACTTTTGGGCAAAATTGCAGAGTTTTCTGGTTTTGGCGATTTACAAGACCCTCTATGAGTCGTAGAGCAGTCTATGGGTCATAGACATAGTTTCATGACAAATTCCAGTGAAGGGTGAGATCTGAAGTTCAAGGCCACGAGACTCTATACAAGTCATAGAGCACTTCATGAGTCATATAGATAGGTTTCGTGAAGATTTCCAAAGAGGGATGATTTGAAGCAGTTTAAGCCTATGAGTCCGAAGTATGAGTTGTAAATCAGTATATGAGTCATGAAGATGGTTCATAGAAGAGAAGTCCAAGATCTCAAGAGCTAAATATGAGATCCCCATTACAACTCGAAGAAGACACTATGAGTCATAAATACCTTTCATAGAGTCCGATGCCAGTTTTTCTATTTTTTAGGACTTAATTGCAATTACTATAAATAGTACTTTTAAGGTTATATATCAGTAAAATACTGTAGAAAATGTCATTAGAGAGTACTTTTAGGGTTTTGTACTTGGAAACCTCAATACTTGGAGGAGAATATACTTGTGAATTAATTTGATCTTACATCTTGTGATTCCTAATCAACATTGGATTTGCTTGATTCTCAATTCAATTGGGTAAGTGTTTAGTTATGTTTTTTGAATTTATAATTTCTTCACTTACTCATAGCATGAGTAGCTAAATCCACAACTAGGGTTGTTGGAACCATGAAGATTTAACAAAATAGACCTGAATATTTTGCAATTCTTTGATTGGTCATATGCATATCTTAATCAATTCTCTTTGTTTTGCATGTTTTCTAATGGTGGCAAATATTAGAACCCACCTAGTGTTACTTTCTCGATCCAGGTAGTAATGAATAGGAAAAGAGATTGATGAACAGGATTTGATGATGTGTTCTCATTTAATCAACTGAACTGGGCTAAGGGGAGGTTGACTAGGACTTATAGGTGATGGTTAGTATTGCACACTATAGAGATGGGCTAAGTCACATAGTGAATTTCACCTCTCACCTGGACTAAAGGGTTTTGTGAACTTAAATTACCATCATGCATACTATACACTTGATATGAATTGGTTTATCCAGGTATAGTAAGTTGGGTAGTCATGGGGAACACAATACCTTAGTTGCTCTCCATTATTGATTGTCTCTTGTGATAGTTACTTTAGTTTATTTTCTTGTTGAATATTGCAACCCCCTCCCCCTTCGGGGAATTGAGTTAGTTAATTACTTGAATTTCTTATCGATGAATTTCCTTTGAGTCTACATATTACCTTGGGTTCGACCCTAACCTTGGTTAGGTTTTATATCTTAACAACAACCGTTTTATCCTCTAAAAAGAGGTGTAACTTGGGCGACATCAACCCCACGAAGTGTGTAACTTGTCCTAGTTGGATCAACTAGTAAATACTATTTGGGGAAATGATATAAACCTAAGGTCACACATAGTTAAGAGACCAAGACTTTATATAAGGACTCCCTGGGTCGAGCCCACATCTTAAGCCTATTTCGGTACTAGGTCTAATCACACATATTACTTGAATTAATCATAAATGTAATCATAACTTGAATGTATTGTAAAAGTATGATAACATGGAATGAGTAGCTCATTTGTATACTTGACCCCTGCATGTGGGCATGTAACTTATACTAGAGGGTAAAAACATTGCATAAACTTGACCTCTTCTAGTAGGCATTGCATTTCACATGAGGGTAGAGATTGTAATATGCTTGACCCCTCTACTGAGTTTTAGTTATTACATGAGGGTAAACAGTTTATCATGCTTGACCCGTTCATGTAGACATTATTCACTCACAAGATGTTAGAATATATTATGAGGGCTTAACATCTTACTTACAAATCATAGGAATATTTTATGGGTTTAATACATGCTTAGGAGCCCATGATTTATCATAACGTGCTTATCTTGTAATGCATGTAGTAATAATTCATCCACATAGAAATCTTGTCATGTAAATTTAGTCAAACATGGTGGGTATATGTGCATAGGCTTAAAATCTTGCAATTCAAGAGTATAAGACATGAGAGGAGTAAAATCAATTCATTTCGAAATCATTCAAATCAACCCACCATCATTATAGAAAACTATCATTTTAGATCCCATTAAATCTGACTAAAACCCAAAAGTTCTTTCAAAGCTTTTAATAGAATCATAGAGCACGTAACTTAATATCATAAAATACCTTACAATATCAAACCCCAGTGATATTTAAGCATGACAAAATCATTACTTAAAGAACTCAAATAGAAATCATGTGTACAATGCATAATAGTAATATCATATGCAAGAGTTCGTAAAATACCCATAAAAATCCATAAATTTCATGTAGATAGGAAACGAAGAATGATTGGACTTGTAGAAGGAAAGGTTCCCACAATCAAACCCACATACCTTGGTGTGATTATGGTGGAGCAAATCTAATTCGGAGATGGGAGATTTGAAGCCCTAGTTTGCACCCTTTACTTGAATGCCTTGAAGAGCTTGGCAGAGTTTTTGAGAGTTAGGGTTTTGAGAAATGAGTTGAAGTGAGGGTGTAAAGGATGTATAAGGCTGGAAAGGGGTCATTTGAGACCTTAAACGACATATCTTGGACTTAGAAAAATAGGAAAGGTCAATTTTTCCCCTTTTAAAATCTTCCCAGACAGGACTATGAGACCTCGTTTACGGGCCCGTACATCATTCTATGGACTGTAGATAGGGGTTTCATCTGATGGCATTTTACAACTTTCAGAGAACCCCTTCTCTGAGTCACATTTTATGACACAGTCTATGACTCGTAAAAGGTTTTATGGGTCATCTAATAATTCCTAGATTGAACTCCTGAAAGATACCAATTTTCACCAAGTGTTCCAGGTTCTACGAACCCACATACAGGCCATACTTCATCTTACGACCGTTGACCCCCTCGTAAAAGCTAGCAGTTCAAATTTTCCAAAGCTCACTTTCTTGCACCTTTTTCATACTCCCCATAAGTGGGGTCTAACAATATCTCCCCCTTAGGAACATTCATCCCTGAATGTGCTAGGGCAAGCTCTAAGGAACGGGTTCATGCACCATATGCCAAATGCAATATATTCAAAATACAACACATGCACCATTTAAAATCTTTAAACTATGCTTCAAATACCACTTACAATGCAACCTCAAAATCACACAAACATGCATAAGTTCCATGAGAATGGTATGCAGGGAAAGGAGATCCTAAAATAGGAAAAATATATTACCTCAAGCTTGATCAGAATAGAATAGATAAGGATATCACTTCTTCATATCGACTTTGGCTTCCCATGTGACACTTTCGACTTGTTGATTCCTCCAAAGGACTTTAACGGATGCCACATATTTGTTTCTCAACCTCTTCACTTGCCTCTCTAATATCTCCACTGGGACTTCCTCATAGGTCAAGTTATCTTCTACAACACCCACATAATCCAAAGGCTCTGTAGCACTTGGGCCACCTACACACTTCCTCAACATGGACAAATGGAAGGCTGGAAGCACTATAGTCAACTCCATAGGAAACTCTAATTCATAGGATTCCTTACCAATTCTCCTCACAATTTTATAAGGACCTACAAACCTTGGGCTCAACATCCCCTTCTTGCATAATCTGACCACACTCTTCATGGGTGAGACCTTTAAATATAACCAATCACCAACATCAGACTCAAGTTCTATCCTTCTTGTGTTTGAGTAGGACTTTTGTATACTTTGAGCCATCTTCAATCTATCTGTTATCAACCTCACTTTTTTCAATGCCTCCATGACAAAATCCGATCCTAATAATGCATTTTCCCCATGTCAAACCACCTTATTGGGGACCTACATCGCCTACTATATAGGGCTTCAAAGGGAGCCATCTCAATGCTAGAATGATAGCTATTGTTCTAAGCAAACTCAATGAGTAGAAGATATTCATCCTAACTACCCTTGAACTCTAAAATACAAGCCCAAAGCATATCCTCAAGAGTTTGAATTATCCTTTCAGCTTTACCGCCCATTTGAGGATGAAAAGTCGTGCTAAAATTGACTTTGGTACCAAGACCCTTCTGGAAGGATCTCCAAAAGTGAGAAGTGATGTGTTGTCAGAATATAGCACATTTGATGCTTAAAACAAAGGATTATTCAAGTTCGTAATGTGACTTTTCGGGTTTTCGTGTATTTTTGTATTAGTTGTGTAGAAAATACAGGTGGGCATGATTTTGGGAAGAAAAGTACAGATTTTGATCAAGTCAGGTCCTACCAGTCATAGCTCATGCTATGAGTCATAGGATGCCCTTCATAGCAAGTTCCAGAGAGCAAATCCAAAATCTGATAAGTGGAGGTCAACTATACAAGGTCACCCTACGAGTCATAGGTCACACTACAACTTGTACAGGTGGGAATCGTAGCAAGAAATAGTGAGGTAAAAGTTTGGACCAAGAACTGAAGGCGAAGACTACGAGAGGAGCATACAAGTCATAGACTAAGTAACAATTCATAACAGTTGGTCGTAGCAGTCAAGTTCATAATGCAAGAGATGACTACCAAATCCCAATTACGATGTAATTCACCCTACAAGTCATACCTGTGAGGCGTAATAGTTGCTAGTTGTACTTTTTATTTAATTGTTTGGGTTATTTTGTAAATAGTATAAATATTTAAAAATTAGGGTTTGAGAAGAGACTTTGAATACTTTTGAGATTCCACACCTTGAATATTCTCTCTAAATATTCTTAGAACATTTCAAGGGTTTAGTGTACATTTTCATTTTAAATTTGAAGACCTAATTTTGGGGATTGAAAACTCACATTGTACTCATTTGCCATTGATTCAAGCTTGTGGTTTTCAACTTGAAGGTATTCTTGTTCTTCATTGTTTTGGGTAAACTCTCAACTATGTCTCTTACATTCAATCTTTGTTGATTCTGAATTAGCCATAAGTAGCTAAGCACCCACAACTTGGGGTTGTGGGAATCATGAGTAGTTGACTTGAAGTAACCTAGACTTTGTGCATTTCTTTGATTGGAGTTTTGCATGTATTGTTTATTTCCCTTTGTTTTGATTGATGTTTGGTGGTTACCAACACCAAACCCCACCTACTATCATGATCCTGACCAAGGTAGCGACAAATAGGAAAAGGGAAGTGAATGATAGGATTCGATTGATATATTCTCGTCTAATCAACCAAACCTGACCAATGGGAGGTTGAATAGGATAATGGGTAATGGTTAGTTGGCACACCATGGTTGTCGACCAAGCGCCTCGGTGAAATTCGACCTTCACCTTCACAAGAGGGTTGGCAGAACTTAAGTTACTATCTTGCATGTGAATTTCCAATTAGGGTTATGTTGTCTAGGGTAATTGAGTCAGCAAATCATGGGGAATACAATTCACAAGTTGTCCCTAAAAGTGAGTATCTTCTTGCATAAATAATGTAGTGTTTATTTTTGTTCTCAACTTTTGAACCACAAACCCCTCTCCCCTCCCCCTTTTCTAGGGACTTTAGCGATCGATGATTGAAATGATTGATAGTGGATCTATATAGTCAAGCCCCGTATTCCCTGTGGATTCGACCCTAACCTTCAGTTAGGTTTATTGTTGACTGCGACCGCTTTAGTATTGGAGCGTGAACATAAAAAATTATGGAGCCGTTGTGGGGGAATACGGCTAGGTACTTGACTTTATTTCACTATTAGTTAATTCAAGTATTAATTTCTAGATTCTCTTGTATTTTACGTTTATTTTTGTTTTTGTTATTTTGTCTTATTTGCAGGGTGTACTAGGTTGTATGCTCAAATACAAGGAGCTTGGGCAATCCCTTAGCTTCGATCAATTTGGAGATCTATCGAATCACTAGAAGAATGGCCATGTGAATACGGATATTGTAGTTGAGGAAGAAATGAACGTGAATGATGATACGGGAAGATAAAAGGATCCACTACCAAGAAATAATAGGCCACAACTTAGGAATTTCAATGAAAGCACTTATGGTTGGAACTAATATCGCTTGAACCCTATAACAATGGATGTTACTGGTGCTATAGTGTTGCAACCTTTATCGGCAAATGCTAAGTTCACGGTGTTTAGTGGATTACTCCAAATGCTCCAAAACCATGGGGTGTTCACAGGGTTACCTTTAGAGGATCCCCATTGTCATCTCCATAATGTCGTCTTCGTCAGCAAAAGTGTCATAGGGATAAAAAATCTTTCTTTGGATGCAATTGGTTTGCGAGTGTTCCCATTATCACTAACTGGTAATGCACCTATTTAGTTTTTTGAGCTTTCTCAAGGTACAAAACAAGTTGGGCAGAGGTTCAGACAGTTTTTCTAGAAAGGTACTTTCCAAGGTCAAAGAAGCTTAAGCTCAAAGATCAAATAAACAATTTTGAGAAATCGCCCGGTAAATCTCTTAGTACCATATTGGTGAGGTTCACCAAGTGTTTGCGAATGATCCTCGATCGTAAGATTGTTGATCATAAGTGACGCTTAACGAGAATAGTCAAGCTTGTGTCGACACAATCATGGGAGGCATGTTTCTTGACCAACCTTTCAATTAATCGTCGAAAGGATGGAGTAAGTGGTTAAGACCAATAGAGCATATGGTCAAAGCGAGAGAGGTGCTATGAAGACTTCTTGTGCGGTAAACACCAACAATGAGCAAGCTAAGGTCAATGAGGAGATTATACAACAACTTGCTCAACTTTGCACAAGCATGGACTTGGTCTTAAAGTAAAATCATGCGAGTGTTCAAGCGGTGACACACCAACCTCCTAAGGCACCCATGTATGATGAACCATTTTTTGATGAAGTTTCTTGCTTCGTGAGTAACCAATCAGTAGGTTTTTGAAAAAAACCCCAAGGTCCAATTTGGACTATTGGACGCAAGGTTCCTAGAATCAAGGTCGGAACTACAACCATGATGGTGTATATAGAGACAATCAAGGTGGCTATTATGAAAGGGACAGAGTGTCAGATGCTGAATAGGATAAGAGAGATGGTTATAGAAATGGTCCTTATGTGCCACCTCACAACTGTGATACTAGGACAAGTACTTCTAGGATTGATTAAATGTTTGACAAGTTGTTAAAAAGAGCCGACCATCAAGACGAGACCTTGAAAAGAATAAAATCGAACATCTCAAGCATAAACCAAAAGATAGAGTCTCACTCGGTGGCTATCAAACAATTGGACCAACAATTTGGGCAAGTTTCTTCGCAATTGAACCAAGACTAAAAGGACACTTTACCAAGGAATATAGTTTAAAATCCAAAGATTGATGGGTATTGCATGGTGATCATGAATAAAAGTGGTAAAAGCACCATAGATTCTCCTTTGTCAGTAGTTGTAGATGAATGTCGCAAGAAGAATGATGATGAAAAAGCTAAAATAAATGACATAAATGAGCAACCTAAGAGGTTCAAGACCTTTCCAAGAGCCCTACCACCTTTTCCTCAATAGCTTAAGAAGAAAGAAGAGGATGGTAAGCTTGAGAACTTTTTAGCAAGATCGAAGATTTGGAGAAGATGTCGGGTTATGCAAGGTGCATGAAAGATCTATTCAAGAAGAAAAAAATAATGAGTCAAATTTTTTCCCAAGGGTTTCAACATTGTAGTGTCATCACTACCAAGTCGCTGGTCCAAAAACTTGAAGACCCAGGAGCATTCACTATACCATGCACAATTGTTAAATTGGTATTTGCCAAAGCACTTTGTGATTTGGGTGTTAGCATAAATTTGATGCCATTCACCATCTTCTAAAAGCTTGGACTGGATACTCCTATTTCTACAAAGATGTGGTTACTAATGACCAACAGAACAATCAAGAAACCTATGGGGGTACTTTATGATATGCTGGTAAAAGTAGATAAAATTTATATTTCTTGTAGATTTTGTTATTCTTGACTGTGAAGTTGATTTTGCAGTTCCTATCATTTTATGGAGGCCTTTTCTAGCCATAAGTCGCACTCTGGTTGATATAGAGAAAGGACTACTCACATTCAGGTTTGGTGAAGAAGTAGTGGTGTTTCAGTTTTTTCAACAAGGTAGTAAAGATTGTGATTTGAGGATAATCTCGATGATTGAAATTGTTGATGATTATGAATCAGAGATTCCAGTCATGTAATGTTTTAGAGTTGATACTTTGGAGGTAATGTTGATGAATTTTGATGGTGACAGTATCCAGGATTATGAGGAGACAATGATTCCCTTGGGGTAGCATTTGGGCCGAGACATCAGGCAAAGTTGGAACTAGATCTACAAAATAGGAAATCTCTGCCCACCAAGCCTTCCATAGAGATCCCACAAGAACTGGAACTGAAAGCAATTCCATCACACTTGAAATATGCATTTTTGGGAGAGCATGATACATTCTCGGTCATCATTGCTGCAGACTTAAGTGAACACCAGGCCGAGGCCCTTGTAGCAGTACTAAAGAAATTAAAAAAATCTATTGGGTGGACTATTGTGGATATCATTGGTATCCCTCCTGGCACATGGACCCACAAGATTAAACGGGTTAAAGACTACAAGCCCAGCATTAAGCACCAATGATGGTTAAATCCTCCAATGTAAGAAGTAGTTTGTAAAGAAATCATCAAGTGGTTAGATGCAGGGGTAATCTATCCTATTGCAGACAGTGAGTGGGTAAGCCCTTTCAGTGTGTCCCAAAGAAGGGGGTATCACAGTAGTGCCGAATGCTAAAAATGAATTGATTCCCATGCGATCGATAACCGGATTGAGAGTGTGTATAGAGTACAGGAAACTAAGAAGGTCCTCTTTCCTATGGCATTCATGGATCAGATGCTCGATAAACTTGTAGAAAAGGGTTGGTACTATTTTCTTGATGGATATTTGAGGTACAATCAAATTGTCATTGCACTAGAGGATCAAGAAAAAACCACCTTCTCTTGCCCTTATGGAACCTTTGTATTCAAAAGAATGTCGTTCGAATTGTGTAATGCTCTAGCCATATTTCAAAGATACATGATGTCTAGTTTCTCAGACATGGTGGAGAGTATGATTGAGGTGTTCATGGCTGATTTTAGTGTGTAGTCAATCCTTTGAGGATTGTTTGTTGCATTTGCATGATGACTTGTAAAGATTTGTCGCAAGTCACCTGGTGTAGAATTGAAAAAGTGTCACTTCATAGTTAAGGAGGGTATTGTGCTGGGTCATAGAATTTCGGGTAAAGAACTCAAAGTTGATAAAGCAAAAATTGAGGTGATTTAGAAACTTCCATCACCAATCTCAGTCGAAGGTGTTAGAAGTTTCTTGGGCCATGCAGGATTTGACCAATGCTTCATAAAAGATTTCTCTAAGATTTCGCATCATTTATGCAAATTTTTTGAGAAATATGTCAAATTTGTGTTTGATGACCCTTGTCTGCAAGCTTTCGAAGAATTGAAGAGAAGGTTAGCTTTAGCACCTATCATTATTGCTCCAGATTGGCCAAAGCCCTTCGACTTAATGTGTGATGCTAGTGGACTTGCATTAGGTGTGGTGTTGGGACAGTGCAAGGAGAAAATCCTATATCCTATCTATTATGCGAGCAAAGAACTCAATGTCACCCAAAAAAACTGCATGGTTACTGAATAAGAGTTACTTGCATTAGTCTTTGCATTTGAGAAATTCCAATCATACTTGATTGGAGCCAAAATTATGGTACACACGGACTATGCGTCACTCAAGTATTTAATGGCCAAGAAAGATGCAAAGCCTAGATTCATCAGATGGGTGCTTTTTTAGCAAGAATTCAACTTTGATGTGATTGATAGAAAAGGGTCAGAGAATAAAGTTGCCAATCACCTTTCCAGATTAGAGGATGGAGAGATGGTACAGTTAGATGATGGTCTTGATATGGAGGATTTCTTTCCCGATGAAAGGATGTTAGCAGCTTCATATGATCTTACTCCTTGGTTCGCTGACTATGCCAATTATCTTGTGAGTGATATGTACCTTCTGATCTCAATACCTATCAACGTTGCTAGTTCATGCATGAATAAAAAAAATTCTTTTGGAATAAGTCATACATATTTTGTGTATGTGTTGA
The DNA here is from genome assembly GCA_011800125.2 of Solanum clarkiae. Classification (NCBI taxonomy): domain Eukaryota; kingdom Viridiplantae; phylum Streptophyta; class Magnoliopsida; order Solanales; family Solanaceae; genus Solanum; species Solanum clarkiae. The sequence goes on along the minus strand of JAABOM020081106.1, from coordinate 14,901 downwards.
TGGGATCATTCGTACATGTGTCCTGGAAGCGGATATGATAAGCATCTTTGAAGCCTGCCACTCCCCATTAGTTGGTGGTCATCACAGCGGAGCTCGCATGGCTTACAAAGTGTTACAGTGTGAATATTATTAGGCTTCTATAAATCAAGATGTTCATGATTATGTCAAGTTCTGTGACAAATGTCAAAGAGAGGGTGGAGTCTAACTGAGGCAAGAACTTCCTCCTAATCCCATTTTGGTGATTGATTTGTTTGCTGTCTGGGGAATTGACTTCATGGGACCCTTCGTTAGCTCTCACAGAAATAAATTTATCATGTTGCTGTAGATTATGGCTCTAAATGGGTGGAAGCCATAGCCTTACCAAACAATGAGGGCAAGAGTATCACAGATTTTCTTCGAAAAAATATTTTTTCTAGATTTGGCACACCTCGAGCAACCATCAGTGATGGAGGTTCTTACTTTTGCAATAGATTATTCAAAGCACTTCTTAAGAAGTATGGTGTAAAGCATCGGGTGGCAACGCCTTATCACCCCGAAAATAGTGGCCAAGTAGAAGTATTGAATAGAGAAATAAAGCAAATCTTGTCCAAGACCGTAAATGTGAATCGTACTGATTGGTCTCGAAAGCAGGATGATGTATTGTAGGCTTACCACATCGCCTTTAAAACACCAATTGGTATGTCTTGATACCAATTGGTATTTGGAAAGGCTTGTTACTTACCTGTCGAATTGGAGCGTAAAGCAATGTGGTCATTAAAGAAGCTCAACCTAGATTGGAATGGAGCAGCAACATCTAGACAGATGCAAATTAATGAGCTAGATGAGTTCAAATTGAGAGCGTATGAGAGCTCTTCATTATACAAATAGAGAATAAAGATTCAGCATGACCAAAAATTTGAAAGTCGCCAATTTGTACCAAGAGACATGGTATTGCTTTACAACTCTCGGTTGAAGTGGTTTCTCGAGAAGCTCAGATCTAAGTGGATGGGGCCTTTCCGCATAGCACTTGTTTTTAATCATGGTGCTATCGAGTTATAAAGAAGAGATGGAAAGATCTTCAAGGTAAATAGTCAAAGAGTCAAGCTCTACATGGGTTACATGGAAGAAATTAAGATAGTTTAGGATTGGGACCTGGAGGAAGCATGAATACTGAAGCCCATCTTGTTGTGCCGCGACACTAATTCAGGCGCTTCCTGGGAGGCAACCCAAGGTACGCCCTTTTTTTTTATGTCTTATATATGTTACCTTTGAGGACAAAGTATTTTCTTTTGGTGGGGTGTGGGAAGTTATCGATTAGGGTGAAGTCTGAGTAACCTTGAGTCCATAACTTCCCCTATTTTTTATCTTAAGGCTTTCTTGTCGTGTTTTTTTTCCTTATGGATGTTTTAATTTCTATTGAACCAGTATGTTTAGGTCATGTAGATAATTTATAGATATATAGTAGTTACTATCTTTTGTAATGTATACAATCTTGAAAAGTTTTATGAATGTTGAGAAAATTTGGTACCCTCAAAATTTTTGAGATTGTTGGTTACTATTGCAATCTTGCATATTATTACCTAGCAATGTTTTTCTGATAATGAGAAGGCAAATGGATGCTTGAAGCATGACCTGTGAGTCTATGTTGATTGTGTATGCGATGCCATGAGAGTGTGAATTACTTTGTAGCATTCATACATTGTGTATTGACTCAGAAATTGCCTTGTTACTCTAAAATTGGACTGGAGATGTGGTTGATTAGGAAAAGATCTTAGGTGTTTGTTCTTTTAGTGAGCTTACTTTTGCCTAAATGACCTGCCAAATCTGATAGTAGATCCCTTGTTCCAAATGTTTGAGATTTTCATGTACCTGTTCTTTCTTGAAACCTAGCTGGCCTAGCCTTGTTTTGTGAAATACTTTGATATTATCCCTGATCTATCCTTGAACATGTGAACCTCGATTGAATCAAAAAGCCTAAGTTGAGGGTGGCTACAAGTAGTGGCCCTAGTTTAGGGAATAGATATTGAGTACTTCACCTTAGGCTAAAAGCCTAAGTTGAGGGTGGCCCTTATTTTGGTAAAGTAATAAAAATGAGATGGTTAGTTGGGAAAGAAACAAAGAAAAGAAAATTCATGAACCAGGTAAGAGAAAAAGAAAAGAAAAGTGCCTTGGATTGAAAAGAACAGCAAAATGAGTTCAAAAATAAGGCACAACTGAAAAAGAAAAAGAAAGCACTCGTAAGAGCCTGAAAAGGAAGAATGAGGGAAATATAATGAAATGGTTGAGTTGTGGAGGTAAAAGTGTTGATTAATGTGGTTTAAGGATATCGTTTAGTCACTACTTGCCTAAAATGATATACCAAAACCCCATGAGCCTATGTTACAAGCCTACTAAGTCCTAAAGTAATTCGAATCCACCTTCTCATCAATCAGGAGTTTGAGTATAGGTGTAAGCCTATGGTGTTAGTCATTATGCATGAATTTCATTTTTGAGAGTGACAATGCTTGCACAGTCCCTGAACTTTGAATGCATTTTGAGTGAGATAGAGGAATTTTTTTTGTGAGGTCATTTGCACTGCATGATTGGCATATGACTAGTTCAATGATTGTGGATTTTTGATACTCCTTCACTTGTCATAGTTGGATTGCCGGATGCATCATTCTATTTTGGTTTTCTTGGTAGCTTTGCAATCAGGTCATGTAGGGCGATGAGGAGGCGAGTGGGAGTTAGACAAGCACCACGGACAGACCAACAGGACTGGAACCCCGACGGCTCGAACAGGTTATAGGCGGTGTGGGACTATATGCCATGCAAGATCACGTGAGACACCACTATCACAATGTTTTTAGTATTTATGACCATAATAGGTGGCATGCCATCCCAGTTCTGTTAGGTTTCTGAGAACAATAGCGACCTTACCGACCAAGCAGTAAACCATACGACAGTGTTTTTGACTTTTTGGAGCTTTCCACACAGGCTTTGAGTGGCTCTCCTTGGCCTATAGCACCCTTTCAACTTAGCCTTCCTCAAGTCTCTTTCTGGTCATATTGGTTTACCTAACTTGGTTGTATTTTCAGTGGCTATTGTACGCACAACTAGTGGTATAAGGGTAAACAGTAATTGTTATAGTTTTTCCTAGTTGATATTTTGTAACCTATCAAGTAATCAGTTTCCCTCACCTAAGACACCTCCCTACTCCTCTCAGACTACGGGACCAAATAACACATCTCCCCCCTCCCCCCAAAAGAGAACAACAAGAGAAAGTTTAGCCAACAATCATATTATTCAGACAAAAAATGTATTTACAAAAGTGTAGTAACTTTGAGAGAATTTCCTAACGATATTTCTCTCAGACTCTAGACTCTAGACTAAGGACTTGTCTTAAGCTTTCTATGATATTCTGTTAGGTCTTGGATTGGGTCTAGGATTAGGTCTAGGATTTTTGTAGCCTAAGACTTGGCCTTTCTTTTATAGGAGAAGGTTGGCCTTACAAACTGACTCTAAAATAAAAACATATCACACTTGGCATGCCATTTTAGGAATGGATGGGCCCTGCCTTATTCCAAAAATAATAAAGCTATCTAAAAATAGTAAGTCTTATCAAGACAAACTATCTTTATCTAATTTATTCAAATCAGGTCCCACCTAACATGTGAATGGAGCCTACTAAACCAAAACATAAAATAAAAGCATGATGTTGGCATATGACAGCATGTGCAAGCTAGTGAGTCAGCAACTTGTAGGCGGCTGCAAGCAGGTGTGTAAGCTACTTGTAGACATCTGGCAAGCTGGTGGGTAGGCTACTTGTTGACAGCATGCAAGCAGGTGCGCAAGCTACCTGTAGGTGGCTTTCAAGCAGATGGGTGAGCTGCTGGTGTGGATGCTTGGTGATGAAGAATTGTGGATGGCTTGTAGACAAATTTATGGTATTCTTGGTGGAAAATGATCGCGGCTGACTTGGGGACAAAGTTTGGTTAAGCTTGGTGGCAAAGGATTACGGTTGACTTAGTGAGTAAGCTTTAGGATAAACTTGGTGTGGAAGCCGAGGTAATTTTGGTGGGTAATTTGGGTATGTGGTAATTTTTGGTAGAGCTGGTAATTTTAGTATGGTGAAACTTTCACATATCATTAGATAGCATCTGACCATGCAAAGGTTGAAGGTGTCACCGATGTTCATGAGTATCCTTCTTCCATCCACCAATCGACGCCATATTTCTTCCTACTCAGTTCTCTGTTCTCAAGGCTTCTCTTGAGCGATCTAGTGAAGTATCTATTCTTGCTCAATGGTAATGCAATATTGTGATTCCATTTTTGTGGTGGAAGATTCAACCTGATGTTGGTCATCTTTTGGGTGACCTGATCTCTGATGATCTCATATGGAACCTAGTATTCTCTAGCAGCTTGTCGGACCTCCTTCCAGTGAGAGTGGTCATCGGTGTAGTTCCACCATGCTCCTTCTCTGGGATATATCTCCTTAGGGATGCATCTATTATACTGGAAAATGATTCTTTGTGCTTTATGATACTCACTTCCAAGGACAAAATAGAGACTGGGAATTTCCAACATAGGGAAATTTTTGGTCGTCCCTGACCTATCTGTTTATTATCTTCACTGACCTATCTAACATGAAGATCTTGGCCTTGTAAAAATCTCTGAAGCAATATACCCACCATCATCTTGGTCAGAACCAAAGTAAGAACTTCTGCACAAAGGAGGTGTGATGCTATCGAAATCCCTGAACAGGTTGCACTTGAACTCCATAAGGATATAGTATTGGTGACATAAATTCCAAAACTGTCATAGGAGTTCCTAGGGGATATCATCTGCCATGAGAATGAATACGTGGCAAAATGGGTACTCTGGTGGACTCTAAAAGGTTTGAGGATGGATCCTCCATATTTCCTAAATAGTTAGAGTTCGTAACGTCCTTCTTTCCACCATGATTTACGGATCAAAGGGATCCCCGAAGTAGGTGAACAGTTTCGATGGGTGGTCCACCATTCCATCCGGAGGTGTTGCTGGTCGTCTGATCATTCAGTTGGACATGGGGTTTCCAGCATATGTCTTCACCAGAGAGGTGGAATAACTTGGATGTAGTGGTGTATGGCTTGAACTATTTCCTGAAAGCTATTCCCTTTGTTCTGATCTCAAGGTGATCCTTGAGTTGTTTGTAGATGTCGAACCCATCAATAAGATCTCTTCTAAAGATTGCTAAATGAAGGAGCTTGGTCCTAAATTGTAAAACTGGGAAGAACTCAATCACGACTGGGTGCCTAGTGATCAGCTTGGTCATCATGATTTCTCTTGACGGAGTACTGAAGTTCTGAAAGTGAGAAATCCAATGATCATCAGGTAGGACTGCCGGGTTGAGGATCGGTGATGCAGCCCTTGTATCCATAAGTACGATTACATGCACCAGCTTATCCCATTGGGATGAGAAGAAGCCAGCTGAATGTGCGGGGTGTCAACCATGTCGTTCTTTCCTTGTTTGGATATCTGGTAGATGTTGTTGCCAGATTCATCAGTGGTGTTGCCATCCTCCTTTGCTGCTTTGTACACTTCTATGGAGAAGAGTGTTTCTCCCATTGGTTCATACTCCATGGAGAAGACAGACTCTAAGTCATCGTCTCTGCTGAGATAAATGCCTATATGGTCAGTTATTTCATCAAATAGTTGGAGGGTCTTGACCGATTTTCTGGATTGCGAGCAGTTTTTGGCAAAGTGTCTAGGTTTGTTGCATAAGAAGCACCGATTTATCTTGTCATGGTTTCCTAGACTTCTCCTCTTGAAGTATCTGGTGTGCCAGGTCATCCTTGACCTTGCGTCCTGAGGTCTGGGCATCTTGAACCTCCTGTACTATTTATGGACCTTCCTTTTTGCTCCGCGGCTTGAGAAGGCACAGTTGGACTTGGTGACTAAGTCACTCCTACTTCATGCCCTATCAAGTGCCGAGTTTCTCTAGACAATCTGTTTCAGAACAGATCTCTTTGTGCAAATGTTGTCCATTGCTTGGATGATCACCTGCCTAAATGTAGCCAATGTGTGGGGCAGTTATTGTCTTGAATTTTTCTTCTATGACAATCACGGAATGCTCTGCTAACATTTTAAGCAGTGATTACATGAATGCCCTCTTCAAACTAGGGTCTCCTCCTAGCTCAAAGTAGATTCTTGCCATCTTCTGGAAATGGATATCGATGACATTTCTGTCATACGACATGTATTTCATCTTGAAGAGTTGTCTCTGCAGCTTCTCTCTTCGTTGGCCATTAACTCCATAGAAGACTTCCATGAGGATGTTCAGGTTGCTGTGAAGTCTTGGGATGTCAAGAAGTAGTTGCAATCCTAGCACGTTCCACCAATTCCTAAGAATGCCGGAGAACCTTAAAGTGAACTCAGACAGGATCATGTACTTCTCACACTCGACAAAATTCTTAGTGAGCATCCAAGTGTAGATATCTTAGATTCTTTGATGCCACTATGAGATTTTGACATGGTCGAAGATGAAAGTGTGAAAGTCGGTTCCAACTTACTTTGAAGAAGTGGTCGCTGGTTCTGGCCTTCATTCTAGGATAGGATCCTCTGTCATGTTGTCCTTATTGTCATTTATTTCGGAGACTTTAGGTTCTTTGTACTGGTTCATGAAGAATGGGGCATAGTCTTCCTCATCTGATGTTAGTGATGATTCTATTATTTCTTCCACATATTCCTGGGAATCAATTGAAAGGGAATCCTCACTATCTTGGATTTATCTGTCTAAGGGATAATTATCCTCAGTTGAGAACTCCAAGGTGATGTTTCCTAGTTGTTCATTGCATCAGAGATCTTCATTAGATGGAACTTCAGATTTTGACATGGTTTCATATTGTTTGGTCATTGAATTCGAAGTGCTCATCGATTACTCTAAGGTAATCATCAGTCGGACTATCCTTTTTTAAGGTGTAAAGCTCTTGTACCTCATGATAGGATTTGATTTGTTTTGGTTCGGGGAAGCCATTATTTTTAGGCTGCCAGTCCTCTTCGTTAATAGATTTGATCATATCATGCATGCTTTATGTTCATCTGTTTGTTCTAGAGATGATACTTTGTAGTCGTCAAAATTTGGACAGGCAAAGACTGGGTTCTTCCTATAGTTAAAGCAGATGCACCTTGAGGTGGTGTTCTTTTTGTAAGTGTTGCATCTGGTAATCATCATGGTTCCTGGGTCCACAGCTTTCTTTTTTTTTCGCCTTTTTTTGTGCTTCTTCGGCCTGCTTTTGGGCTGCCGCTACTGCATCTTTTCTCTCCCACATGAATTTAGCTATGTCAAATTCTGGATTTTCCTTTTGCTGGGAACCTTGAGGAGTACCAGAGAAGAACTTATGCTTGAAGCTCTCCTGCTTTGGTGGGGAATAAGGTTGTGAGCACATGGGAAAGAAGGTAGGCTTAGTCGGAGAAGTTGTTGTCCTCCTTGACTCAGGACTATCGTATTTCAGGCTCTAAATCTGCTCCTTGAGGGCAGCTATCTCATTTCTTTGTTGCTCGAAGAAGTGGGGCAATGACGTTCCTGGCGGACATAAATCAAACTATATGGTTTTCAATCTGTGTTCCAATGCTCGAATAAGCCCGACATGTTGGTTGGACGTCTCTGCCATCTTCTTTTCCATCAAATCCATCTTTCTTTGCATCTTGCCTTGAGATTGGACGACCTCCTTGATTGATTGACCGATACAGGATAATGCCTTGTTCTAGACCGTTGCTTTCTCTGATTGCTAGTTAAAGGTAGCCTCTATGTTGCCTTGTGGCATATGTTCTCCCGTTGGTAGGATAAGTTTCTTCTGTGGTATTTTTGGAGCGTAGTTCAGGTTATCCTTTCAAAAGTTTGGTGTAGGGGAAAATCATATGAGGTATTGAAGCCTATGGGTGATAGCATGAACATTGGAGGTGTTGGCTCGTTTGTGGAGGTAGGATTTGATGTTGATGATGACTTTTGTAGGTTTCTGGGTTTACATGTAACAATGAAAGAAGGCCCTTCCACCAATTGTAACCCTCATTCATCAATGTCTCATCATCCTGGCAATCACAGTCTATGTCCCACCGTATGTGGCCCATGAAGGGACAACGTGACGAGTAGACACATTGCCCACCATATCGAACTGCTTAATCCAATCGTTAAAGTGGTAGGTACCATACTCAGATGCAAGCTTTGGATCTGTAGTTCTGGGTTATCATCTAAGGGTTGATATATATTTATGGAGAAGGCATTTTTGTGGAGCTTTTTAAGGTGAGAGTAGTCAAATCTTATGGAGATTGTTTCATCGGATTTTCTGGTGAAAGTTGGCTCAATGGACTAGAGAGATTGATGGGGATTTCTCAACTTATCATAGTTTGTGACCCATTAGGTAGGGAGAATGTTGACGAGCTCCTCCCTGCTGATTTGTCTAGGGATCTGGGTACAATAAGTCATTCTATTGGTGGCGTATATGTTCAAGAAGATAGCATCTTGGCCACCAAGGAGTGATAGGTCTATGGCATGGTTCTGAACTCCCAAGCTAGCTGTTAGTGTAAAGTTACCTGGATAGAATCTCTGGCTTGTGGAGCTCCGATTATCTAGATTTGTATCTTCAACGCCTTCATGAGGTACCGATCATGCAGGGACATGTTGATGTTAGGATAGATCGTGACAAACATAGTCTTGGCGTTGAGGGTGATTTAGAGGTTCCCAAATTTGCATATTGGTACTCATTGTATCGAGTATCCAAGAGGGAAAGATGCACCACTACGGGATGGCATTTTCTTCCATGATACATCAACGCAATTCTGACAGCACCAAAATGGATATAGGTGAACCCCAATCTTTTCCACTGGCATGGAAATTCCTCATACATTTACAGTATGATGAACTATTCTTCTTAGGTTGCAAGAATAGGGTGCTGGTCAAGTTTTGAGGCAGCAACATATTCTTTTACTCCTGTGGGCTTAGGTTGGACTAGGGAGTGTATTTGCAACCAAGGATTACATGTCTTTTTGGCAAAAGAATTGTATGGGTTCAGTAGAGGTAGATTTGTGAAGGATATATTCTTTTCTAGGGGTAACACATCTACTTCATAGAGATAGTCGTATTTGCAAGAGAGAGTTTTGCTCCGGGTAGGAGTCATGTCTAACTTGACAAAGGACTTACAAAGACTCAACTTTGAAGATAAAGACATAGATTTATAGGAACTAGATGAAGACGGTAAAGACTCTGAAATAGACATATTTTGGATTTTTTGGACTATAAAGACACATACACATATTTGTTCTAAGGATCTATGGACAGACTTGATATTTGTTCTAAAGATCTAAGGAAAAGACTCAAAACTGATTTTGTAAAGACTGTATAGATATTTATGGCTAAGACTTGAAATTTAAACACATGAACTAGAATAAAGAGTACAAATAGTTTTTCAATGGCTATGGACTCAAAGTAAACACAAAGTCTAAAGAAAACATACAACTGAAAATAAATGACAGAATAATTAAAGTTGGTAGTATAACCCGAGTGACAGACCTTATGAAGACCTCGTTCCTCCCCATGGGGTGACGGAGAGTAGAGTACCTGAATTGTAGTTAAGTGATGTATATGCCATTAGTAGTTGCTATGTGTTTCTCATTGTCTGCTTAGATTGAGTCGTCACTTGAGGACAAGCAACAATTCTAAGTTGAGGGTGTTGATGTATTGTCAGAATACAAAATATTTGATTCCTAAAACAAGGGATTTTGCAAGTTTTTAATGCGACTTTTTATGGTTTTTATGCATTTTTGTTTTAGTTGTGCAAAAAATACAAGTGGGCATGATTTTGGGAAGAAAAGTGCAGATTTTGATCAAGTCAGGTCGTACTAGCCATCCTACAAGTCTTAGCTCATGCTATGATTTGTAAGATCCCCTTGGTAGCAAGTTGCAGAGAGCAAAATCAAAAATCTATGAAGTGGAGGTTAGCCATACGAGGCCACCCTACGAGTCATAGGTCGCACTACGATATGTGCAGGTGGGGATTGTAGCAAGAAATAGTGAGCTAAAAGTTTAGACAAGAACTGTAAGCCCTAGACTACGAGAGGAGCATACAAGTCGTAGCCCAAGTAATGACTCATAATAGTTAGTTGTAGCAGTCAAGTCCAAAATGCAAGAGCTGACTACGAAACCTCGATTACGACTCGTAGGTCACCCTACGAGTCATATCTGCAAGGCGTAATTGCTGCCAGCTATATTTTCTATTCAATTTTTAGGGTGATTTTGCAAATAGTATAAATACTTAATGATTAGGGTTTGAGAGGAGACTTTTGATATTTTTCAAATTCCACACTTTGAATATTCTTAGAACATTTCTAGGGTTTAGTGTAGATTTTCAATTTTAATTTGAAGACCCACTTTTGGGGGTTGAAACCTCATACTGTACTCATTTTCCATTAAGCCAAGCTTATGGTTTTCAACTTGAAGGTGTTTTTTTTCTTCATTGTTTTAGGTAAACTCTCAACTATGTCGCTTAATTCATTGTTGTTGATTTTTCCTTAAGCATGAGTATCTAAGCACCCACAACTAGGGGTTGTGGGAACCATGAGCTATTGACTTGAAATAACTAAGACTTTGTGAATTTCATTGATTGGAGTTTTGTGTCTATTGTGTATTTCCCTTCATTTTGATTGATGTTTGGTTGTGTCCAGCACAATACCCCGCCTACTATCACGATCCCGACCAAGGTAGTGACGAATAGGAAAAGGGCAGTAAATGAGAGGATTCTATTGATGTGTTCACGTCTAATCAACCAAACCTAACCAACGAAAGGTTGACTGAGACAATGGCTAATGGTTAGTTAGCACACCATGGTTGCCAACCAAGCGCCATGGTGAAATTCGACCGTCACCTTCACTAGAGGGATGGAAAAACTTAATTTACCATTCTGCATGCGAATTTCCAATTAGTGTTATGTTGTCCAGGGTAATTTAGTCAGCGAATCATGGAGAACACAATTCCCAAGTTGTCCGTAGAAGTGAGTGTCTTCTTGCATAAATAGTGTAGTGTTTATTTTTGTTCTCAAATTTTGAACCACAACCCCCCCAATTCTAGAGACTTTAGCAATCGATGCTTGAAATTATTGATAGTGAATCTATATAGTCAAGCCCCGTATTCCATGTGGATTCGACTCTTACCTTTAGTTATGTCACGCCCAAAGTCCCGTTAGAGCGGACTGGCACCCGTTGCCAATAAGGCTCGGGAGAACCAACTTGTATCCATGCACTTTCTATACATATTATAAGGGATTTCTATAGTTGACATGCCTTTAAGAAAATAAAAAGTGATAGCAAGCTAAAAGGAAATACATATGGCTAGGTCATTGGGGCCACGTTGTCTAAAGTACGAGACATGAGCACACTTTAATTTACATAGTCTACAAAGCCTCTAGGTAAGGAAAAGTATCTGATAAGGGTCAGGAAAGGCCCTGCCTCGGCTAACTATACAACACAAAAATATAAGCTCTAGACACACAAATCTTCGAAGCAACCTGGAGCTTAGTAATAGCAGCTGGATATCCTGTACTCCTACTGGGGAGATCTACTGACACCTATACCTGCAGCATGAAATGCAGGTCCCCCATAAGGGACATCAGTACAAGATAATGTACTGAATATATAAGGCAGGAAACACTGTGTATGAAGTAGCAACTCAAATGAAACAATGCACTGGTGTAGGATAAGAGACTACCCTTAGTTATACAGTGGGATTATGTACTTTATGTTCTTTTTATTACTTTACCTTTATTGTATAATTTGTGCACAACAAGTAATACAAATGACCAGCTGATGAGTGGTAAATTTATATCGGGATCGCCCTGGCTAGGCTTTTCCTTTAACCTCTTGGGCTACCCCCTGTGATAGGATCGACCCTGGCTAGGTGATTCTTCCACCCTTTGGGCTACCACCCACCAATAAACAATATACTTTACCTTTCAATTACCTTTGAGCTGATTCTTTTGGTGGTCATAATATTAAAATTGTAGGACTATACATGTAGCATGTGATATGTAGATAATCATACAAGACAAGATGACAATGAAAAGAGTACGTTACACAAATAATGAAGTGCGTATGAGATGAAACAACTCGTGAACTTTATTTAGCAACAAGAACCCATGTAACTTGGTGTCCATGTATGTATGCAGATTTGAAGGTGACTATATATGGGAGCATATGAACATGTGAAATAATGGAGACATGGTTAATAGTTGTTTCGGAGTTGGCAAGTGCCTTTATGTGCCAAGGAGGGATCAATGTTTCATGCCAAATAATATGAACTCAAGTAGCCTTACATACCTCGCTGTACGACCTCGCTATTACCTCGAGATAACCTTTCCTTCCTCCAAATATTGATCTATAATATAGTAGTTGATAAAACTAGCATTAGCAGCCAATAGATACATCTTGGCAGCCCAATCTCATAAAAAAAATAACATACGGGCAGCAAGCATATAATTATGAATCCGAGCGTATTCTTTCAACCTTTCCAACCCTAAACATATTTTCTAATACACATTCTCATATACATATCATGTGCATCCTGTTTTAGTGCCATAACAGTCTTACAACAGCCCAGAAAGCACAACACATAACAATTCTACACAACATACAAATAGGCGGCATAACGTTATGTCCCTTCGCTACATTTTGACGTCGACAATCCCAAACCTATTTCAACTTTACCCAAATTGTCCTCAACCCATCTATACATAGAAACATCCCTAAAATTGTCTTAGAACATTGCCAAAGCAATCGTGAAGGATGTGAGGCAATAGCTTTCCATCCATCAGCCCACAAGTTCGTAGTAAGAGTACAATTACGATATCCTATAAGAACTCACTTTCGTGGACTGTAAAAGTGGTGCAGCAGCTTAGTTACATCACTAACAAAATATACCTTGTTTAGAACATAAGTCTTACTCCATAATTTAGCCAATCAAGAAGATAAAATCCTCTTGAATAACAAGAAAAGTTCACAACAATCTTTAGGACACATGTTGTCCAAAGTTTTCAGCATATACCTAACCAACATAGTTTCTTGTTTTTCATGAAGAAACCTTAATAAACACACAGCTATAAGCACTTACCTTTTCCTTCAAGGTTGAGGGACTCCTTAAGAACCCTAACAACTTCTTTTGGCTACTTTACAAAGTCAAGAAAGAAGAACAAAGAAGCTTTGTAAAAGCTGAAATTTTCCAAGTCTAAAAATGAATTAAATTTTACTTAGGACGACTTTATTTTACCTTTTAAGTCTTATTTTATTAAGTTGGTAAGGTACCATTTTGCCCCTTTCACTTGGGCCTTATTGGGTTGCAAACTAATGGATCTTGGCTACCCATTTTTTCCTTTCTCTTAGTTAGTTTGGACCTAAATTATTAAAGAAATTGTGATGTCTTTGGGCTCTTTTAATATCCTTCTTGGGCTGAAAATAAGTCCATTTATAATGCTAAAACATGGGCTAAAGTTACACCCTTAACACGGACTTTATTCATAATCGAACTTGGACAAATTCGACGTCGGTCCTCGTTTCCGTTTAGCTAGCAATTTAAGCTAAGCAAGTAGGTGACTCACCTGCTAGCTTCCTAAGTCTTATAAGCACCTCAATTCTCTCACTTTGTTTAGCGTCGTGATCTCCTAAATTTGACAAAAAACTTATTTACACTCGACCCTCTTCAGTGTTAGACATACATATCGCCCTCTAATTTGAGATTCAAGCACTTTTAATAATGGGCGCTAATTTGACCAAACCATATCGTGTTTCATTTACATACTACTAGTATTGTAAGATATGGGGTGTTACAGGTTACATTTATTGCTAACTGAGACCACTTTGTTATTGGAGCGTGAACAAGGATTGAATTGAGAACCATGATCCGAGATATTGGACAATGGTAACCTATGCAACTTAACTATCACGACCCAAGCCTAGGACCTAGATGTGACCTACAAATGGGGAACCCGAAGGAACCCCAAACAAGCCTCATAGAATATCATTAAACATCCTTGGTCGCGGAAGCAATGTAAGACAACATAAGAAACACAAACAAGGGGAATTGGGACTAAGGAAGAGAGAGATTTATACTTAAATATCTTGAATATCATAAGTGAGTCGAGGCTCAAGCATAGTACATAATATGTCCAACAACACCTCCACTATATAGATAAGAGCGGGGGCCAAGATAAGAAACCGAGCACACCTTCATAGTTAATAAATACATAAAATGAAGATAGTCTTCGAACAAAGTACATAATATGTCCAACAACACCTCCACTATATAGATAAGAGCGGGGGCCAAGATAAGAAACTGGGCACACCTTCATAGTTAATAAATACATAAAATGAAGATTAGTCATTGTCCCCAGAATGGAGGACTCACCAAAGGCTAACCTAAATAATCCACCTAGCCACAAGAAGAATCAATAGGAGCTTTAGTTCCTACATGGCAACATCATGTATGCATAGAGTATGCATTAGTACGTTTGAATATACTAAGTATGAGGGGTGCAATGCAACAATAGATAGACATTATACTCAAAATGCATACATTAGACAATATGTATAGCATAACAAAATGACATGTATGATCAATGCGTAAACAACATGGCATGTATGATTAATCCATAAGTAAAACATGTTTTTAAGTAACTCATGCTCATATAAGATATCATATGTGTGGAAGAAACCAAGCTAGAATCCCAACCATGGTTGGGAGATGCCGTTCATACCTGGACACCCTGGTGGCAAGGTACAGCACCCCTCACATAGTCGATGCCATTCACACCTGGACACCCTGGTAGAAAGGTACAACACCCCTCATATGGTTGATGTCATTCACACCTAGACACCATGGTGCAAGGTACATACCCCTCACATGGTTGATGCCATTCACACATG
>JAABOM020081087.1:0-31919 GCA_011800125.2 Solanum clarkiae | reverse complement strand
ATCTTCATATGGTGTTCATTGATCTCGAGAAGGCATATGACAAAGTCCCAAGGGATGTCTTATGGAGGTGTCTAGAGACAAAAGGTATCCCAGTGGCATATATCAGGGAGATTAAGGACATGTACGATGGAGCCAAAACTCGAGTAAAAACGGTACGAGGAGACTTAGAGTATTTTCCTGTTGAGATGAGACTCCACTAAGGATCTATGTTGAGCCCTTTCTTGTTTGCCTTGGTGATGGATGAGCTGATGCAATCTATCCAGGAGGAGGTACCATGGTGTATGCTATCTGCAGACGATATAGTACTGATTGATGAGACTCGAACTAAAGTTACTGATAGGTTAGAGGCTTAGAGACACGCCTTGGAGTCCAAAGGGTTCAAATTGAGTAGGACTAAAACTGAATACTTGGAATGCAGATTCAGTGTTGAGAGGATGTAGCAAACTATGATGTGAGGCTTGCAACTCAACCTATCCCCAAGAGGGAAAACTTTAAGTATCTGCGATCCATCATCCAGAGTAGTGGTGATATCGACAATGACGTCACACATCGTATTGGGACAACATGGTCTAAGTGGAGGCTTGCCTCTGGAGTATTGTGTGACAAGAAGATACCACCTAAACTCAAAGGTAAGTTTTACATAGTGGTGGTTAGACCATCGTTGCTGTATGGGGTGGAGTGTTGGCCAATTAATAAGGCACATGTTCAGAAGATGCATGTCGCAGAGATGAGGATGTTGAGATAGATGTGTGGCCACACCACGAGTGACAAGGTTAGGAATGAGACCATTTGTGAGAAGCTAGAGATGGCCCCGGTGGTCGAAAATATGAGGGAAGCGAGACTGCGATGGTTTGGACATGTGCAGAGAAGGAGTACCGATGCTCCTGTTAGGAGGTGCGAGAGGTTGTCGTTGGGTGCTACTCGGAGGGGTGGAGGTAGACCGAAGAAATACTAGAGAGAAGTGATTAGACATGATATGGCGGAACTTGATCTCACTGAGGACATGACCTCAGATAGGAAGAAGTGGAGGTCGCGAATAAGGGTAGTAGGCTAATTGGTAGGGTTAGGTCGGGTATAGTAGGGGGTGTGTGTGTATGTGTCAAATTATGTGTTAGTTTTATTGTAGTTACATACTTTCATGTTTTATATATTATTAGTCAATCTAGTCGCTCTTTTTGTTCCTTCCTTTTTATTTGTCATATCTAGTTCTATCTTCTTTTGGGTTTTGAGATGAGGGTCCACGGAAATAGCCTCTCTACTTCTATGAGATAGTGGTAAGGTTTGCATACACTTTACCCTTTCCGGACCCCACTTGTGGGATTTTACTGGGTATGTTGTTATTGTTGTTTTATTATATTTGTATTTTGTGGATTTCTAGGTAGCATTTTGATTGAATGTTGAGTTTTGTTTTCAGACACTGAAGTTGGTTGCATGATGGTATGATGGTGCTCTTTGAGAAATTTGTGCAGATTTTTGACACAGTGAAAAAATTTCAAATAATGGCATGGAAAGCTGCCTCTACGACCAGGCCTACGAGCTGTGGTCCACACGACGACTCGTAGTCATGCCTCATAGAGGATAACAGAGATGACTTAAATTTTGCACTCACACTATGAGCTAACTCTATGACTCGTAGTCCAAACTACAAGTCTTAAATGGTGTTCGCAGTGCCCAGGTATGATTTCTAATTTTTTCTAAATATCGAGTGGCCTACGAGACCAAGACCTATAGGTCAAAATCAGAGCTACAACCCATAGTTGGGGTTTCGTAGACCCAACACAGGGATTTTTAAAGTTGGCCCTGTTAGGTATATAATAGGTCAAAATCATTTTGACACACCCCTAATCACTAATTTTTCCCCAAATCTTTTTCCCTAACATTTTCCGATGTATTTTCTGGCCATCCAACCAACTTTCCGGCTAGTTTTCTGAAGACTAGGATTTTGCCCCTCTTTCTCATCATTTTTGTTCATTAAAATTCTCCCACATATGGTATGTATCTTGGTTTTCGTTAATCCTTAGTTGTTTTGTGATATTGATGGTTTAATTAGGTGCAAGGATTAAGTTTACCATTAAACAATGTTATTAGTGTGTGAAATAGAGTAGAGTAAGGGTTAGGGTTTTCTTGATCGAAGTTTATTAGGTTAACCCTTTAATGGAAGACTTGCCCTTGTTGCTATACTTAGAACCATGCTACGTTGGTTATTATTGTTGATTGAGAAGTTGTTGATATGTAATCTTATTGTTTTGCAAAAATCATGGTAGCATGATTTTGTGTGATGGTTTGGGTGATGTTGATAAAATTTTTGGGTTGATGAACTCTTAGTCTATTTGTGAACCTATTTGTTGTATTATTGTTTGCATGTTTGCATGATGGGTTTGCATAATGTAGGGATATGTTTGAGTTCATGAAGGAATGAACTGAGGAAATTGTATTTGAAAGTGTTTTGTTTGCTATATCTGTGGTTGATAGGGTGCAAGTAGCATTAGATTCATGCCTACGACCCTGGGTTGTTTGCGCTCATGTTTCAAATGATGAATTCTTCCTTCGATGCTATTTAATTTTAGTAAATCTGCATTTAAACTTTGCATGGTGAAGTAATAGTTACCTCAGGTACCTGTTATTCTCAGCTACGAAGCCTCCTACGACCCATAAAAGGGTCTATGAGTCGTAGTTGTCTCTCATAGGGAATAACAGTGACCTCAGGACCTTGAACATTTACCATACGAGACCCATCTACGGGTCATAGTCCCATCTACGAACCATATTGGGGTATCGTGGACTTAAGCTTGTGTTGAATTTTGTAGACTGAAACCTTGTATGAGACCTATCCACGACCCATGGTTAAGGCTATGTGTCTTAACTGTATCTTGTACATAGTTTCAGTTTCTAAAATTTCACATGCACTTGTGGACTACGAGACCATAGTACAGCTTATAGTCTCCACTAGAACTCGTACCTGACCCTCGTATCTTTCATCTACAACTGTGTTCAGTTACTATTTCGTTTGTTGCTTTTATTTGTTTGTATTGTTAATACTGATTGTTCAGGGGCTAAGTGTGAGTGATTTTGTTATTTTTAGGTGATATTCCCCCTAGACTAAATGTATATCATAAAAGGCTGTGAATACAAGACTTCTGAATGAGGACTCCAGAAATGAGCAGGCAGGTGGGTCAAATGAGATATATAATGTACGGATTGACCCCGAGGTACAAGTGCCTCAGACTAGAGCGGCTACTGCTTGCGCAGCCTAGACCCAAGTGCAAGACATTGGTTTTTCCCAGTCTGATGAGGAGGGACATGGTGATTGGATCGAAGAGAGTATGCTACAAATGACTCCTTCTGGTTCAGAGTCTGATTCAGAAGAGGTGCCCAAGACAGAGGAGCAGCCGAGTCCTCACTTTCCCCATCTATTTCTGATACAGATCCTCACTATCATCGATGGGGTATCAAAGGCATAGAGGCCATTTGCAAACAAGGGCTAGAGCTGAAGGGGAAAGGGAAGCAAGTGAGATAAATCTATAAGGAGCCTCGATTAGTAAATACAGGTCTGAGCCATGTCCCAGCAATAGAGGCCAAGATACAATGACATAGGCTTAGGTGGTTGATGGACAAGCTAGGAAAATACTCCTGTTCCTAGTGGGGGAGTTTAATGTAGCCTATGCCGCTACCATCTACGAGATCTTCCTAAGGGGAAGAAGGATCTCGATCAGCCCAGATTGAGAGAGGTCTTGGTTAGAGGCTGGCGTGTCAGCATCTCGAAGGAGTCGATCCATCATATACAGTTTAGGCCTACATATAAAGCATCAGAGTGTATAGCTGAGAATGATCGGTGAATTCACTAGATCATACAAGCCATCATTTCTAAGAGTGTCGACTAGCGGACGGAGCTCTTGAGATAGGTGGCTAGTCAGCTAGCGGAGCGTGGTCAAGAGCCTACATGGATCACTGAGTATTTTGAGTTTATAGTGAAGTCCTCCCTCTCCTTTCCCACCAAGTTTTGGTGGGCCATCATTAGGTCTTGCATCTGACCCACTTTCACAGATAATGTCATCACGTCGGAGCGAGTAATTCTACTAGTCAGCATCTTAGCTGGCTAGGATATTGATTGGGTGCACGTGATAGCTGAGCAGACCTATGAGTCAGTGCTCAGGAGAGCCACATGCATGCTATTTCTAGTACTAATCCATAGGCTATGCATAGAGGTTGGGGTGAGAGTTTCACTTCATATTGATCCACATATTGAAACGATCCCAAAAAGTGCTCGAAAATGTGCCTCAAAAGTAATCGGAAAGTTGTTTTCCATATATCTAAAAAATGCATTTGGAATTTTGAAAATCTGACTTCATATTCTTGTTTAGGGGGTCCATATTAGGGTAAAGGGGTCTAACCACAAATTTAAAGTAAAGGAATCGAATTATCAAATTTCACTTGGTGCAATTTCCAGTGAGGGTCTGCATCGTGGAGAGGTGTTATTTCTGCACTGTCTTTTCCTTGTTCACCCATATCTTTCTAAGTGTTGGACCTAAGTTTTTCCCAAATGTATTTTCTCCTATATGTAGTCTTATTTCACCCTCATAACACCCAAAACATTTCCCAATATTTTCCCAACTTAGACTCATTTCTAACCCTAAATTCAAGTCCCAAACTCTAGGCCAATCTCAAGTATTTCTTCAAGGATCTCACCCAAGCTTCAAATCTCTATTAAAGTCTTCTTCAAGAACTTCACAAAAACTAAGGTATGTGGTGTTGAACCATTGGGTCCTTCCACCCATGGTATCTAAACCCTCGTTTTACTAATATTTCATGATTTAAAGTTGATTTTACATGTGGGTCTTGTATATTAAGAAATTTACTGCACAGTAATTTTAGTTCATAAAAATATGGTTATTTTAGCATGTTTTGGGCTCTAAAACTTGGATCTAATGCTGGATTTGGTGAGGGGTTTTGCTATGAATGTCTTAGGGTTGTTGCAAGGTGTTGATTGATGGTTTTACAATAGATTTTCCTGCATGATTTCATCTCTAAAGTGCATGATAATTTACCCCCGCTACACACCCCCAAGGTGTTTGATAAAATATCCGGTTATGATTTCTTGAGGAAATGAAGGTCTAAAGCATGAGATATGATATGATTGACTATACAATGATGAGATGAGCTTATGTACATGATGAATACTATCTAAAGTGTTATGGTAGACTATTCCCAATTCGGGGGCCTAGTTGAGGGGTCAAAGACTCAACCACTAGGGTGATAGGTGCGATCATCACCAATTTAGTTGAGGGGTTGATATCTCAATCACTATGGTGATGGATGCAATCATCACTAACCTTGTTGAGGGGTTTGTACCTCACACACTCGGGTGATGGGTGCTATCATCACTAACCTTGATGAATGGTTTGTACCTCACACACTAGGGTGATGGGTGCTATCATCACCAACCCCAAGGGGTTTATACCTTGGCAATCTAGCTTAGTCTCCTCTTCACATATGGTATCCTATATGAGTATGATTTACTTAAGCATGTTTTACTTATGCATTGAACATACATGTCATATTGCTTTATCATTCCTATTGCCTAATGTTATGCATGTTGATTATGAAGCTTATCTCTTGTTGCATTGCATCCTACATACTTAGTACATTCAAACATACTAACGCATACTTTTGCCTACATGATATCACCATGTAGGGACCGGTGCCCAAGTCGATCATCCTCCTCCTCCACGTGGCTAGACGGTGCTATTTCAAGCTTGTTGGTAAGTCCTTCATTTCGAGGACCTTAGTCCAAGTTACTATTATTCTTGTATTGAGACACTTTCTTATGTTCTATTGACTATGAGGGTGAGCTCGGTAGCTCATCTTGGCTCCTACTATATCTATGTATTAGAGGTGCTTGTTAGACATGTTGTGTATTTATGTAAGAGCTTTGACTCTTGATTATGACATTTATACAATCTTTCCATTAGTCCCATTGCCCCCATTCTTAATATATATGTCTTTTATGCTTCCGCGACCAAGGATGTGTAATGACAAGTTAAGAGGCTTATTTGGGGTCCCTTCGGGTTCCCCATTCGTCGTGTCACATCTACGCCCTAGGCTTGGTTCATTAAAAACTTGGTATCAAATCACTAGGTTGATAAATCCTCGGAGTCCAATACACCGTGTCGAATAGAGTCCTATTCATGGTTGTGAAGCGCGCCATGACTATGAATAGGAGGTTATGAGACGTTTTAGGAAATGTTTCTATTCTCCATGTCCTAAGTCGTGTTATAGAGTTGTGATAAACATTCCTCCCTAATGATTATTCTTTGCTATGCTAGATCATGTCAAATACTAGAGGAAGATGGGCCCAAACTCCCGAGGAGCAACCTACCAATGGTGAGCTTCGGGATGCTCTTACTATGCTTGCCCAAGTGGTGGCCAACCAAGTCCAATAAGGGGTCCAAGCCCCTCATGCTACTACCCTAGGAGCTAGGGTAAGGGACTTCATAAGGATGAATCCTCCGATTTTCCGTGGGTTAAAGGTGGATGAGGATCCACAAGCGTTTATTGATGAAGTCTACAAAATCTTGTCGATCATGGGAGTTGGGCCAAATGAGAAGGCGGAGTTGATGGCGTACCAACTCAAGGGGTGGCCTAAATTTGGTTTGACTAATGGAAAGGTGAGAAGGGTAATGGTTATGTGATGCTTTGGGAAGAATTCAAATTGGCCTTCCTTAATCAGTTCTTCCCTCTTGAGCTTAGAGAAGCAAAGTTGGTTGAGTTTATGAACTTTAAACAAGGTGGTATGAGTGTGAGGGAATATGCCCTTAAATTAAATTAACTTTCAAAGTATGTTCCTCACTTGGTGGTCGATTCTAGGTCAAGGATGAATAAGTTCGTTATGGGTGTCTCCGATTTGGTAAGTGAAGAGTGTCGGTCCTCCTTGATTATTAGTGATATGTACTTGTCTTGGTTGATGACATATGCCGAGCAAATGGAAGAAGAAAAGTTGAGAAAGAGGAGGGGCCATGAGGACAAGAGAGCCTGCTTTGAGGGAAAGTTCCAAAGGAGAACTAAATTTCAAGGCCAAAGGCCTCCTTATTCTACTAATAGGGGGTTTGCCAATGACTTCCCTAGGCCTCAAGGTGTTGTTGGTGTGGCTCCTAATGATGTGCGCCCTAGATGTGGAAGGGTCATAAGGGCCGATGTTTGAAGGGTTCCAATGCATGTTTTGAATATGGGGAGCTTGGTCACAAGAAGGTAGATTGTCCTAGAAACCATGGCAAAGTTCAGGGTGCAAATATGGTTCCATTGGGTAGAGGATGATCCTCAAGTGGTGCCCTAAGGCACAATCGATTCTATGCTCTACATGGGAGGCAAGGGGCTGGTGAGAACCCTGATGTTGTTATCAGTATGTTGAAAATCCTTGATCTTGATGTATATGCTTTGATTGATCCAAGTGCAACCCTTTCCTTTGTTACCCCCTTTGTTGCTATATAGTTCCATGTTGCGTCGGAGTTGTTACATGAGTCATATGAGGTGTCTACCCCTATTGATGCCTCTATTATTGCTAGGAGGGTATATAGAAATTATCCGGTTTGCATCTTGCATAAAATCTTACCTTGTGATCTATTGAATTAGATATGGTTGATTTTGATGTTATCCTTAGGATGGATTTGTTACATGAGTATTGTGCTTCTATTGATTGTAGAACCCGTCGGGTCAAGTTTCAATTTCCAAACAAACCTATCCTTAAGTGGGAACGTCATGATGTAGTAGTGAGAGGTAGGTTTATCTCATGCATTAAAGCCCATAAGTTCATTTCCAAGGGGTGTTTGTATCGTCTTGTGAGAGTCAAAGATGTGGAGTCCAAAGTCCCTTCCATTGAGTCAGTTCCGGTTGTAAATGAATTTCTTGATGTCTTCCTAAATGACCTTCCCGGTGCCCCTCCCGAAAGGGAGATAGATTTTGGCATAGATCTCCTTCCTAACACCCAACCTATGTCCATTCCCCCTTACTGTATGGCCCCGGCGGAGTTGAAGGAGTTAAAGGAGCAATTGAAAGATTTGTTAGAGAAGGGATTTATTAGACCTATCCAATCACCTTGGGGTGCACCAGTGTTGTTTGTAAAGAAGAGCGATGGGTCACTTAGAATGTGCATTAACTACTGGCAACTCAATAGGGTCACTATAAAGAATAGATATCCTCTCCCAAGGATTGATAACTTGTTTGACCAATTGCAAGGGGCTATCTTTTTCTCTAAGATTAATCTTTGATCTGGGTACCATCAAGTAAGGGTGAGGGAGTGTGATATTCCAAAGACTTCTGGACTAGGTATGGGTATTATGAATTTGTTATGTCCTTTGGATTGATTAATGCATCGACCATGTTCATAGACCTAATGAATAGGGTCTTCAAGCCCTACCTTGATTCATTTGTTGTGGTCTTCATTGATGATATTTTGATCTATTCACATAGTAGGGAGGTGCATGTAGGTCATTTGAGGATTGTGTTGCGAAAATTGAGGGAGGAGAGATTATATGCTAAATATGATAAGTGT
Source organism: Solanum clarkiae (assembly GCA_011800125.2). Classification (NCBI taxonomy): domain Eukaryota; kingdom Viridiplantae; phylum Streptophyta; class Magnoliopsida; order Solanales; family Solanaceae; genus Solanum; species Solanum clarkiae. The sequence continues at coordinate 23,374 of JAABOM020081087.1, read as the reverse complement.
GAATTTTGGTTGAAGGAGGTTGCATTCTTGGGTCATGTGGTGTCGGGGGATGGTATAAAAGTGGATCTTAAGAAAACCGATGTGATTAGAAATTGGCCAGACCATTGACCCCGTCAGACATTAGGAGTTTCTTGGACTTTGCGGGTTACTATAGAAGGTTTGTGAATGGGTTCTCCTCCATTGCTTCCCCTGTGACAAAATTAACTCAAAAGAAGGTTTAAGTTTGTCTAGATCAATGAATGTGAGAAAAGTTTCCAAACATTGAAAGATAGACTTCTGTCTGCTCCTATATTGTCACTACTGGATGGGATTGAGGGATTTGTTGTGTATTATGATGCATATAGAGTTGGTTTAGGTTGTATACTAATGCAAATGGTAAGGTCATAGCCTATGCTTCTAGGCAACTCAAAGTGAATGAAAAGAACTACCTTATCCATGATCTTGAATTGGCTGTTGTGGTGTTTGCATTAAAGATTTGGCGTCATTATGTATATAGGGTGCATGTTGATATCTTCACCGATCATAACAGCCTTCAATATGTCTTCACTCAAAAATATCTCAACTTGAGACAAAGAAGGTGGCCAGAACTCCTTAAGGACTATGACATGAGTATGCATTACTATCCGGGTAAGACAAATATTGTGGTGGATGCTTTGAGTCAGCTGTCTATGGGTCGCCAGACAAATGTTGTGGTGGATGCTTTGAGTCGGGTGTCTATAGGTATCCTACTCACATAGATGGGGGTGATATGGAGATGGCTAGGGAGGCGCATAGACTGGCCAGACTAGGGGTGAGGATAGAAGATGTGGGTGATGGTATTGTTGTTGTTGATGGTTCTAAATCTTCTTTGGTTGATGAGATGATAGCAAAACAAGATCTAGACTCCTTGCTTGAGTTGAAGGCCTAGGTGAAAGAAGGCAAGATAGAGCTTTTCTCCCAAGGGGGAGATGGGGCCCTTAGATACTAAGGTAGGTTGTGTGTTCCATGTGTTGATGGTTTAAGGGAGAGAATTCTCGATGAAGCCCATAATTCCTCCTATTCTATCCACCCCGGTTCCATCAAAATGTATAGAGACTTGAGGGATGTGTATTGGTAGGGAGGCATGAAGAGAGATATTGCCAAATTTATCACCGATTGCCATAGTTGTCAACAAGTCAAAGCCGAGCATCAAAGGCCTGGTGGCCTAACCCATGACATAGAGCTTCCTACTTGGAAGTGGGAGGTGATTAATATAGATTTCGTGGTTGGGTTGCCCAAGACTAGAAAAGATTTTGATTCCATATGGGTTGTGGTCGATAGGATGACGAAATTGGCTCACTTTCCACCGGTCAAGACTTCATATGGAGCTGAAGAGTATGCAGGATTGTACATCCATGAATTAATAAGGTTGCATTGGGTTCCCTTATCCATTATATCGGATCGTGGTGCACAATTTATGTCACACTTTTGGAGATCTTTTCAAAGGGGTCTTGGAACCAAAGTTCACCTTAGTACGACCTTCCACCCTCAAACGGATGGCCAAGCCGAAAGGACGATTCAAACACTTGAGGATATCCTTAGGGCTTGTGTTTTGGAGTTTAAACGTAGTTAGGATAACCATCTTCCGTTGATAGAGTTTGCTTACAACAATAGCTATCACTCTAGCATTGGTATGGCTCCTTTTGAAGCTTTTTATGGGAGACGTTGTAGATCATCGGTGGTTGGTTTGAGGTTGGAGAAGTGGCGTTATTAGGGTTGGATCTAGTTATGGATGCTCTTGTGAAGGTTAAGGTGATTAGGGAAAGGTTGAGGGCAGCCCAAAGTCGTCAAAAATCCTATGCCAATGTAAGAAGAAGAGACCTAGAATTCCCAGTGGATGATTGGGTTTATTTGAAATTTTCTCCAATGAAAGGTGTAGTCTGTTTTGGCAAAAAGGGGAAGTTGAGCCCAAGGTACATTGGTCCTTATAAGGTGATTAAGAGGGTTGGCAAGGTAGCTTATGATTTGAAGTTGCCTACTGAAATGAATTTGGTCCATCCGGTGTTTCATGTCTTTATGTTGAGAAAATGTGTTGGCTATCCCAATGCCATGGTACCTCTTGATATGGTGGGTGATGTGGAGGATAACTTCACTTATGAGGATGTCCCGATTTAGATCTTGGATAGGAAAGTAAAGATATTGAGGAACAAGGAGGTGGCATCTGTTAAGGTCCTTTGGAGGAACCAACTAGTCGAAAGTGCTACTTAGGAGGCCGAAGCGGACATGCAAAAGCAGTATCCATATCTTTTCCACTCTGCTCAAGCCTAAGGTACTAATCCTAAGTTCCATATGTGACTTCGAGTCTTACATTTCAGCCCTTGTGTCATTCATATGCATTCATGTTTAAGTTGGTAAACTTATGATGATTTTACACTTATGTTGAGGATTAGAAAATGGTGTTTTAAATGTTATGTTGCATTCATGTTGGGGCTGATTTATTCATGATTATTCTTGTCTTGTGCATCTCTTCTACATTTGGGTATGAATTCTCCCAAAGGGTAGATATTGAAACAACCCCAAAAAGTGCCTGAAAACGTACCTCAGAAGTAACCAAAAACTTGTTTTCCGTATATCTAAAAATCTGTTTGGAATTTCAAAAATTCAACTTCATATTCTTGTTCAGGAGGTCCAAATTAGGGTGACAAGAGTCTAAGCTCAAATTTAATGTAAAGGAATCGAATTATCAAATTTCACTTGGTGCAATTTCCGATAAGGGTCTACATCGTGGAGAGGTGTTATTTTTGCACTGTCTTTTCCTAGTTCGCCCAGATTTTTCTAAGTGTTGGACCTAAGTTTTCCCAAATGTACTTTTACTTATACTTAGCTTATTTCACCCTTATATCACCCAAAACATTCCCCAATATTTTTCCAAACACTAGACTCATTTCTAACCCTAAATTTAAGTCCCAAACTCAAGGCCAATCTTAAGGATTTCTTTAAGGATCTCACCCAAGCTTCAAATCTCTATTAAAGTCTTCTTCAAGAACTTCACAAAAGCTAAGATATGTGGTGTTGAACCATAGGTTCCTTCCACCCACGATGCCTAAATCGTCTTTTTACTAATATTTCATGATTTAAAGTTAATTTTACATATGGGTCTTGTATATTGAGAAATTTACTGGACAATGATTTTAGTTCATAAAAGTATGGTTGTTTTAGCATGTTTTGAGCTCTAAATCTTGGATCTAATGTTGGATATGATAAGGGGTTTTGCTATGAATGTCTTGGGGGTGTTGCAAGGTGTTGATTGATAATTTTACAACATATTTTCTTGCATGATTTCATCTCTAAATTGCATGGTCTTTTACCCACATTATACACTCTCAAGGTGTTTGATAAAATATCCAGTTATGGTTTCTTGAGGAAATGAAGGTCTAAAGCATGAGATATGATATCATTGACTATATGATGATGAAATGAGCTTCTGTACACGATGAATACTATCTAAAGTGCTGTGGTGGACCATTCCCAATTTGGGGGCCTAGTTGAGGGGTCAAAGACTCAACCACTAGGGTGATGGGTGGGATCATCACTAACCTTGATAAGGGGTTTGTATCTCATGCACTAAAGTGATGGGTGCTATCATCACTAACCTTGATGAGGAGTTTGTACCTCACATACTAAGGTGATGGGTGATATTATCACCAACCCCAAGGGGTTTATACCTTGGTAATCTAGTTTGGTCTCCTCTTCACATATGGTATCCAATATGAGTATGATTTACTTAAGCATGTTTTACTTATTCATTGAAGATACATGTCATATTGCTATATCATGCCTATTGCCTAAAGTTATGCATGTTGATTATGAAGCTTATCTCTTGCTAGCATTGCATCCCACATTCTTAGTACATTCAAAAGTATTAACACATACTCTTGCCTACATGATATCACTATGTAGGGACCGGTACCCAAGTCGATCATCCTCCTTTCCACGTGGCTAGACGGTGCTATCCAAGCTTGTTGGTAAGTCCTCCATTTTGGGGACCTTGGTCTAAGTTACTATATCCTTGTATTGACACTTTCTTATGTTCTACTAACTATGAGGGTGAGCCCAGTAGCTTGTCTTGGCCCCTCTATATCTATGTATTAGAGGTGCTTATTGGACATATTGTGTATTTATGTATGAGCTTTGACTCTTGACTCTTGATTATCTAAAAAGGTGTGTAGATCCAATCCGAAGAAAAAGAAATAAAGAGATTATACACCCTTATTCCCATTGCCCCCATTCTTAATCTATATGTCTTTGTATGCTTCTGTGACCAAGGATGTGTAATGACAAGTTAAGAGTCTTGTTTGGGATCCCTTTGGGTTCCCCATTCGACGTGTTACGTCTAGGCCCTAGGCTTTGGTCGTGATAATCAAGGCCCTCCACATTATTAATCCCAGCCTGATAAAGGCTGATGAGAACATAGTGGCACTTCTGCGGGCACAAACTCCTCCTATGCTCGAGACATCATGTATGGGCCACAAGCCGAGGGTTCAATGGTTGCCGCCATGTCTACTCCAGCTGCAACTAGTACTGATAAGGGACCAGAGCAGCATACGAAAGTCGACATCGACATGAGTCCTACTATGGCCGCATTCACACCAGAGCCATCTACATCACTGACTCCTTCAGCAAATATCATATCTGCTATTGCCTTTCAGGCTATGGCTCAAAGATTATCATGGCCTAAGGCTCAGCAAGCCCAGCTTATATAGCAGATTAAGCCATGGTTCCAGCAGATAGTTCAAGCTTCGTAGGATAGATGCAAGGCATTAACCACTTCAGTTGTTGATCAGAGGATTGCTACGGTAGATGCACGACTCAATGCCTTCGACGCGAGAGTTCAGAAGGGACTTGCTGAGGCCCAGCCTATAAATCTATTAGCCTTTCATCAGGAGTTGACGAAGTTCAAGGCTTACTTGATTACATCATAGTGGCTCTGATCACAGTTCCTGAGTCTACACCTGTAGATGAGCCACTATTTGACATGTTTGAAGAGGATCCACCGCATGCTCCCGGGAAGAGACATATAGAGAAGACTGATCAGAGGAGGGCCACAAGCGGTAGAAGACCTCCGATGAGATGCTGGATGAGCAGATCACTAAGTTCGTCCTAAAGACATCGAGAGAGGAAGCGGAGATGAGGAAATCTCAGGATTTGAGAGATTGCAGGGCGATGGCTCATCCAGCACGGCTAAAGCATAGACTACGTCACAAGAGGGACATGCTCATGGACAGCCAAAGACAGATGCTTAGGCACCATTTGATGTTTGATTTTGACCCCATATGCTTATTTGGCTTTTGTTTTTGTACATTGTGGACAAAGTGCATGTTTTTTGAGGGGGTATGAGTAGTTATGGACTAGAGTGAAGTCTAAGTAGCCTTTAGTCTATAACAATCCCAGTTTTTATATCCCGAGGTTTTCTTGCCTGTGTTCTTTTACCTTGTGGATTTTTATTTTCATATTGAACTGACACCTTTTAGAAGTTGTAGATAATTTTTGTGGTATATGGTGATTAAAATTTTGGTATATACATTGTTTTGATGGTTTATGAAAATTTTGTAAAAATGGGTACCCTAGAAAATTTTTGTTGATTAGAAGTTGTTTTATTATCATGCATGTTTGAATGGTTTGGCAATGTTTGTTTTAAGTAAAGGCAAGTTGATGCTTGAAGCATGATCTATGAGTCAATGTTGGCTATGTATACAATTTCATGTACGTGTGAGATAATTTTGTTGTGTTCATGCATTGTGTACTGATTCGGAACTTGCCCTGTTACTTTAAGTTGGACTAGAGATTGGATGGATTAGGAAGGAATCTTAGGCCCTTGTTCTTTGAATTAGTCCATTTTTGCCTAAATGAGCCATCAAATGAAAGATTTTATCTCTTGTTCTAAATGTTTGAGCCTTACATGTACCTTTTCTTTCTTAATGTATAGCTATCCTAACCTTATCTAGTGAAATACCTTAATATTGGCTCTATCCTATCCTTGAACATTATGAACCTTGATTTAGGCAAAAAGCCTAAGTTGAGGGTGGATACCAAAAGTGGCCCTAGTTTAGGGATTGGATATTGTGCACTTTATCTCAGGCTAAAAGCCTAAGTTGAGTATGGCTTATGTTGTGGTGTAATAGCAAAAATGAGGTGAAGAGTTGGGAATAAAAGAAAGAATAGAAAGTCATGTACTGGGTGATAGAAAAAGATGCCTTAGTATGAGTTGAAAAAGCAAAACAAGTTTGAAAATAAGGTATAAGCTGAAAAATGAAGAGAAAATACCCGGAAAGCTTGAAAATAAGGAGTAAAGGAGAGAAAGTTAAGAATAGTTGAGTTGTTAAGGTGAAAGTGTTGAAAAGTGTAGTTCAAGGTTGGCTTTTAGTCACTAATTTCCCAAAATGCCACACCAAAGCCCCTTGAACCTACGTTACAAGCCTATGAAGTTCTAAAGTGATCCTAATCCAATTAGTCAATAGTCCGGGTTGTGATTATATAGGCAAGCTTATGGTATTGGTCATCACGAATGAATCTCATTTATGAGAGTGAGTATGATTGTACAGCCCCTTAAACAACTTTGACGGCATATTGAGTGAAAACAGGGGACTTCTTTTCTATGAGGGTATTTGCATTACATGTTTAGCATTTGACTTGTTCAGTGTTTGTGGATTATTGATACTCCTTAACTTATTATAGTTGGATTGTCAAATGCATCAATATGTTGTGGTTTTCTTAGTAGCTACATGATCATATTTTGAAAATGCTAGTATGGGTATCTAAGTTGAAATTGAGTAAGGTATATGCCAGTAGAATGATTGTCATGTATTGCTCATTATCTATCTAGATTGAGTCGTCTTTTGAGGACAAGCAACAATTCTAAGTTGAGGGTGTTGATATGATGTCAAAATACGACACATTTATTGCCTAAAACAAGGGATTTTGTGTGTTCTTAATGCGACTTTTTATGATTTTATGTGTTTTTGTATTTATTTTTGTAGAAAATATAGGTTGGACTAATTTTGGGAAAAGTTGCAGATTTTGTTGACTTTTGAAGATCTACGAGACCCACTACGAGTCGTAGCCTAAGCTACGTGTCGTAAGGGATGATCATAGCAATTAACAGTTTCCAAAACCAAAATCTAAGAATTTGAAGTTCAGTCATACGAGCTCAGGGTACGGGTCATACTCCTCACTACGACTCGTAGAAGGGGGTCTCGTAGCAATTAACAATGTTAATTAAAATTGGACAAAAGCATGGACAATGAGAAGGTACTACGAGTTGTAGACCAAACTATGACTCGTAGGTGTGATCCGTAGCAGCCAAGTCCAAAACATCAAGTGCTGACAATGAAATCCCGATTAAGGCTCGTAGTAGCTACGAGCTGTAGCAACTGCCGACCAGAATTTTCTAATTATTTTAAGGACCTTTTTTTAAATATTATAAATAGTATATGTTAGGGTTTTAGAAGAGAGGACTACAGCTTTTAGAGATTTTTAGAGAGAGAGAAGCTCATAGTTCTTGGAATAGGGTAGGATTTTAGAGTAGAAATTTAGGCTTTTCACTTTGAGACTCAAATTGGGAGATTAGAATCACTTGGAATTTAATTTCATCATTCAAGTTTGTGAATCCAAATCCAAAGGTGGTTTTATTGTTCTTCATTGTTCTTGGGTAATTTCTCAACTATGCATGTTTCATTCATTGTTTGTTTTCTTGCCCAAGTCATGAGTGGTTAAACCCACAACTTGGGGTTGTGGGAACCACGAGTAGTTAGCTTGAAAAACCCAGATTATTTGCATTTCTTGTGGTGAATATTTACATGTATTATCCATGAGCCCAAACCTCCATTTCTCCCACCCGCACCATCTAGAGTCATGATCCCGATCAAGGTAGTGATGAATAGGAAAAGAAAATGGGTGACATAATTCGATTGATGTGTTCTCGTCTAATCAACCAAACTCCGCCAAGGAGAGGTTGACTGGGAAAATAGGTAATGGTTAGTTTGGCACAATATAGTAGCTGGCAAAGTGCCATAATGAAATTCAACCTGCACCTTTGCCCAAGGGTTGGAAGAACCAAGTTACTATCCTAAATGCAATGTCCTAATTTAGGTTGTGTTATCAGGGGTGCTTGAGTTAGTGAATCATGGGGAACACAATTTCCTAAGTTGCTCTCCAATTTGATTGTCTCTTTACTTTATTAGTATAGTTTTACTTTACTACATATCATTACAAACCCCCCACCTTTTATTGAGAATGGAGTCATTTGATGCTTGAAATGGTTGCTGGTGAATCAATGCGGCAAAATCCCGTATTTCCTTGGGATTCGAACCTAACCTATGGTTAGGTTTTATATTTGACAATGATCACTTTATCTTTAAAGTGAGAGGTACTGTTTGAATGTGATCAATAGGACAACCCCGATAGACTCTTTTGGAAGCAATAGACTCACCCATAGGAATATAAACTGAAAAGGTCTCCCTTAAAATTTTGGGACTCAATCCAAATTAAATAGCCAAAAGAGGAGTCACAAAAGATAAATTTGTACCCAGGTCAAGAAAAGCATAAGCATCAAGATAAAAAACTTTTAACATACCGGTACTATATTCAAAGTTTCCTCTACTTCCTAACTGGCATGCAAAGCATAGAACCTGTTATTTCTACGTTCACCACCCTACTGATCCTTCTGTTGACCTTAATTAATCAGAGCCACTTGGGTTTTCTTGGGTGCCTTTGGGCAATCAATCTGCTTGTTTCCTGTCTTACCACACCTGAAGCAAGCATCGAAACCCCATAAACACCTTCCAAGGTGGATGTTTCCATACTTGTCACACTTAGGATGCACTAGTCCACCTCCAATAGGTGTCTTAGGATGAGGCACTCTATTATTGGTACTCCTACATTTTAAACCCTAGTCTTGTTGGAAGCGACCATATCCACCACCACTCTTGGAATTGGAGAACCCACCATCATAACGGGCCCTCTTAGAATCATTCACCCTTTTCTCCTTGAGCTTCTCCCCTTCAATCTATTTAGCATATGTCATGAGCTTAGAAATATCCATATCCTAAATAAGTATAGACGTATGACATTCCTTCATAACCAAATAAGAGATCCCAGAAATAAACTTATGCATTCTTGCATGGGGGTCAGCTACTAGCATATGTGCATACTTTGAGAGCTTCGTAAATTTGAGGGTATATTCCCTCACACTCATACTTCCCTGTTTGAGGTTAATAAATTCTATCATTTTGGTCTCTCTAAGCTCAAGAGAAAAGAAACAGTCCAGAAAAGCAAACTTAAATTCTTCCCAACCAACCACATCATTATCAACCCTCTCCATCAACAATTCTTTGTACCATACTTGAGCCACATCTTTCAACTAATAGGTAGCTAATTCAGTTTTCTCTTCTGAAGTCACTCCCATAATATTCAACACTTTAGAGAGTTCATCAATGAATTCTTGGGCTTCCTCATCAGCTTTTGACCCATAAAACTATGGAGGATTTATCCAGGTGAAATCTCTCGCTCTAGCAGCCAGAGTGGGAGCATGAGGAGGAGGATTGGCCTGCTTACTCTGCTTGGTCACCACTTAGGTAAGCATGTCAAACGCAGTTCAGAATTCATCTTGAGTAACCGGCTCCCCCATAGGCTCTTGAGGGACTTGGTCCTCATTAATCGGCGCTTGCTTTGGTAGAGGGGCTCTTTGTGAAGGCATTAAGAATATTGTCAATGTTAGGAAGTCATAAAACATATTCCAAAGCATGCATTATAAATAAGAAAGAGAGACAATTTCTAAAATGTTATCACAGCCTCTCACTCATAGGTATGGTGCACTTTAGACCCATGTATAGGACTCTACTCGACACTACGTGTTGGACTCCGAGGATCATTTATAAAGTTATTGCTTAGATACGAAGCTTTTCACGACCTGAGCCTAGGGCTTAGGAGTGACATGACAAATAGAAATCTGAGAGTCCCTAAACAAGTCTCATAACACCCACATACACATCATCGATTCGGAAGCACATAATAAAGAAAAAAATATGTAATTCTAAAGGACGGAAAAGTATGAATCACGTTATGGGGATGTCATATGGACAAAGATTAACATGATCCACATAGGACATAGCACATAAGAACTAAGGGGTGAGTAAGTATGGCTCACGCTATAGGGATAGAAGGGACTTAGGACTTTCCACATTTCCACATCTCATCAATAACATACGATTATCTCATCAACATCTATAGATAGCCATAATCATAATCTCCATAAGCAAATAGCACAACATAACACAAATCTGAGCATAGAGTTTACATGTTCTCCAACATATACTTCTAAGTCATAGATTAGGACGGGGGCCAAGATATGTTCCGGGATCACCCTCAAAGTAAAGACAAAAGTGTAACTAGCACATTATGTAGATAGTACTGGTTTGTCCTTGGATGATAGGACTCACCATAAGCAACTCTTTGTCGATGAAACTAGTTGTCAATCGATGGAAATGACAATCTCAGGTCTCTACATATTTAGATCATGTAGGCAAAGAGTATGCATTAGTACGTTTGAATATACTAAGTATGTAGGCATGCATATCCTTATGAACTTATTAACCTGTAATCAATGTTAGATGACAAGGGCACATATATAGAAAGAAGCATATAGGAAAGAGTAATATATCAATATGTCATGAACTCATGATGCAAGAATGCCAAAATACTTTACGTGACCTTAACTGGCATAAGACCAAGTGAGCTATAACTTGAAATTTTGTTGTCTTTCCCACAATGGATAAAGAGATGACCTAATTGCCAAAGGTAGATCCTTAACACAATCATCCCTTAAAAGAGGCGTAAACATAAACCTATGTTTGGCACATAGTTATGGGACTTGAGAATTTATATAAGGGACTTTAGGGATATCCCTTCATACAAGCCCACTCGGTGCTAAGTCATTATCCCACAAGAATACATATACAAATACATGCTTGAAAAGGAGGCATTAGTCATTCAAATCATAGTCATGCATACATAGGCTCAAATCCCAAAACATACTTCATAATCATGCATAATGTGGCTAAAAAACCAAATCATACTTCATGTCATACTTTCATGCATAAGAATAGCTTCTTCATACTTGTACATAGTGGTGTAAACACCCATCATTGCTCAAAGAGCCATATCATAGAACTATGTGATCACATTCTTGTCATACCCATATTTATCTTGAAAACATAATCATCATCATAATTGCGATTTAGCCCACATCATAAACATCATGAAAATCAATGTTCATATATGCATTTATTATGAATGATGAGAGGATAGCATGGACAATAGAGATTCATATTTAAAATAACAATATAAAATGAAATTCAAAGTAAATGCATGAATAAATTCACATTTAATGCATACTTAAGATTATCCATGCCTAAATCAATATTTAAAGGGGCATGCATATTCAAACTTTCATGATATCAATGCAATTCAACATATTAGGAATTAAATCACTTTAAAAAACATAAATACAACTCATAACTCAATTGAATCAAATTAGCAATAGTTTAAAAGACCCATTTTCAAAATAACCTTGAAATTATAATTTTAGAAGTAAGAAAACTTTGGGGTTTTCATAGTTGAAAGGGACCATGAATCAATCCCACATACCTTAGATATGTAGAAGAATCAAGAAGAAATTGATTGGAGAAGAAGACCCTTCCTTGAGTTTCAAGTTAAATCTCCAATGGCATATTTGCGAGGAGTTCTTAGAAGGGAGAATTTGAATATTCTAAGTGTAATGAATGAATTTGAATAAGAATAGAGGAGTATAGGTCTTTTCAATGGTTTAAAATAGGTTAAAAAGTCTTAAATGACCCTTAGAAATTACCAAAATTATGAGAAAGTCACTAATGAAGCAATCATTACAGAAAGTCCAGGTGGCTCGTGAAAAGGCACCATAGCCCGTTGACATGACCACGGATCATACAAGGATCTGTGGTAGGGTCTTCAGACATTTAGCCAATTTTTCAAACTAAGGACATTTCCATTGACGGTTCACAGTCCATTCAAAGGTGCATTGATTTGCAATGGTCCATATAAATGACCCAAGTTCTGAGATTATGTTATACTTAGAACTACATTTTAGGACGAAGATTTCACGAACCACCTCACCACGGCTCATGGTGAGGACCACGAGACCCCACCACAACTCTTGGTGGCTTGCACGGCTCATGCAAGAGTCCTTGGTGGATGCCTTAGTCAAATTCATGGCTTGAAGGCTGGGGCTCCTACCAGGGGCCCCTTTCACGGCCAGTGCTGAGGACCACTGCTCATGGGAGGTCCCCTAGAGGGTCACCAAGCCTCAAATTCTTTCTTAAGACACACAAAGTCATATTCAAGCATTCCCCATGTGTCATACCTAAAACTTGATTTAAGCATAAATAAAATCTCACGAGATCCAGGTCCTTGCATTAAATTTTTTAAAGTTAAAGTACAAAAATCCTAAACCCTAAGTATAATTAAAGTTCAAAAATCTTAAAATTCAAGAATCTAAAGTTCTTTAAAGTTCAAGTTCTTGAAACCATGAAGTTCTACATTCTAAAGTCAAAAGTTCAAAATTTATACAAATCGATAAAATTTCTAAGTTCAACTTCATAATCCCTAAAATTCAAGTTCTATGTTCTAATTAGTTCCAAACTTCAAAAATCATACAATTTAATCTTGTTTTAAGTTCAAATTTCGGACATCCTATATTCAAGTATCTCTAAGTTAGAACTCAAGGTTTCTAACATCTAGCTACTTCTTAAATCTAACTTTTAAGTTAAAATATACTTCGATTAAAACTAAAAGAACACCTAATTTACAATGTAACTCAAAAAATCTCAATTCAAACTAAACCCCTAAAATCTTCATTTCACTAAGTTACAATTAAATATACAAACTATATTAATAAGATTCTAACTTCAAAAGCATTTTAATTCCAACTCAAAAATACCTAATTCACAATCGTAATTCAAAAAAAATCCTAAAATCTCCATTCACTAATTCAGACATATACAAACTAACTAGGTTGATAATATTCTAATTCCAAAAATACTTCAATTCCAACATGAAAGTACCCAATTCACCATCTAATTCAAAAATCTTTAATTCAAAATAAATCCCTAAAATCAAAATTATAACTTCAATTCACTAATTCACAATCAATTACATAAATTAACTATTTTAATAGCATATATAAATTCAAAAAATTAATTAAATGAAATAAACTAAAACATCAAAAAAAATCTCAAATTACCAAAAAAAAGAGTAGTTAATCTTAACAAAGAGAGAGAGAGAGAGAGAGAGCGTTGGTCTAGAGAGAGAGGAAAAGCAGCACCAGCAAGGGGGTAGTCAACAACAAAGGTGGCGCAGGGTCGGGGTCATGGAGATAGTTAGAGAGAGGAAAAGAAGAGACAGAGAGAAAGAATGAAATCGAAAAAATAAGAGAAATTTTGTGTTGGTAGCAGATATTTTAGCAGGAGTGACGGACTAAGCGATGTTGTCCATCGCTTTTTGAAAAAAATTATAAATTAAAATTAAATAAGAGTGAATTTTATCGTAAAAAATAATTTTGTAAATAATTATGTTTTATTAAAAGAGACGAACAGTTTCGCTATGTATATTCATAATTAACTATTAACTAGATATATTTTTGACTCAAAAATTCGCCAAAATCAACTATGGATATAGAAGTCACTGTTTGTCATTTTTTTTAAAAACAAAGAAAATTAAAACAATTTGAAGACGATAGATAGTGAAAAACGGCTTTTTTAAGAGAAAAATTAGAAAATCAAATTGGTTTAAAACTTAATTAATTTAAGAGAAAAACCCAATTTTTTACAAAAAAAAAAAATAGAGTCGCCACTTAATTATTATTTTTAAGAAATTAAGAAAACTTAAAATAATTTTAAGACCCTTATAGAAAAAGTCTTAAAATTTCAGAGAAACGGGTAAGGGTTCAATTTCCACTTTGAGAAGAAATTAATCACTTAAAATGGCCGCTAACGTGTGGTTGACCAACGATTAGGAAGTTGACTAACGTTTAAAAGATTTGATTGATTTTTTGAAAAGTTGACTAATTTAAAAATGGACTTATTTTGAAAGAATTGACTAAATTTGAAAGACTTGACTAAATCTGAAAAATGACCAAATTTGAAAGACTTGACTAAATTTGAAAAATATGTACTAATTTTGAAAGAATGGACTAATTTTGCAAAAATTGACTAAGTTTAAAATTAACTAACACTCCAAACCAAAATTAAATTGTACGAATAATTTCAACACTTAAGAAAATCATTAATAACGAAAATTAACACAAATGGAGGCAATGTTGAGAAAATAATTAGATTAACAAATAACAATACAAATAATGTTAGAGTTAGTATCAAATAATACCAAATATTATGAATAAAATAATAAAACAAGAAAAAATAGAGGGAATGAAAATTGGGCTTGGTAGACCTAGATTCAAATCTGCCCAATTTATAAAATGAACTGAGTCTGCTCACCCCTGTTGCCCATCTGCTCCTGCTCCTGCTAATGGGTTTGTAGCCCACATTTCCTGTGATATACATTAAGGTATATCAGATGTATATTAGTATATATTAGGGTATATATGCTAATTTTATGCCCCCGAAACCTGTATTCCAGCTTCCTTTAATCTTGCAGACTTTTCACCAAAGCCAAGAGAGGGTGGGATGACTTGAAGAGGAGGAAGTTTGGACCTCCATGGCCCAAGGAAATGCAAAATGGGGTTCAAAAGAACCCAAAATTGTAGTTCATGCAAAGAAGAAAGAAATAAGGATTAATACCTAAAAAAAGATCAATTCTATCTATTATTAACAAATATGTGATAGCCTTGCAAATTAAACAGTAGTGTGACAATAGCCAAAGTAAATAAAGAAATAGAGCTTCAAAATCAATCGAAACAATGACGTAATTTAAACAAAATATGGTACTTTCCAATAACTAAACTTAGGCCTAGACAAGAGGAATATGCTTAAATATAAGTAAATCCAAAGCCTCCAATGACCATTTTTCAAAAATGAATATATTAAGAAGAAGTATATGTAAATAAAAAGGGTATGAATAGTGTCTACTAATAGAAGATATAGTAGTAATAAAAATGAAAAAGAACAAAGAAAACATATTTAAGAATCATGCCGGAAACAACAAAAACAGTAGTTAGAATTTCACATAAACTCGATGCTCGACTGACATAAGACGATAGGCTATTAAAACAAAATCACAAGATTACAACTAAGCCAACAACATTTATAACTAAAACAGATAACGAATGGGAAAATAGGTTACCTTTTTCCAGGGCAGCGAACTGAGATTCGAGCTTGAGCGACACTACCTTCACTTATTATTAACTGAAAATGGAAGAAAGACTCTACAAAAATCCTCCTTGGTCAAGAATATGCTTGCCCCCCTTTTTACAGATTCAAGAGGGGGTATTTATAGAGAAAATTAGGGTTAAAAATTGAGATTTTGGATTTGAATTTGAAATTCAAAATTCGAACGTTGGGGGTTGATGAAAAAAATTGAAGAAGAAGGAGACTCTGTGTGTGTGTGTGTTTTTGAAGAAAAAAATGAAAGAAGAGAAAAGATTCGTGAGGAGAGGAAGAGAAATGAAAAAGGGAGGACACGTGGATCCCACGTGAAAAAGGAAAAAGAAAAAGAAAAGTTAAAGTAAAAAGGAAAAAGGAAAAGGAAAAGGGGGAAACATATGGGGTCGGGGCACGGATTTGAATTTTAAAATACACGATGAATTAAATTAGATCAATTAACGAAATTCTCGAAATATTAAAGTGAAATAATTAATTTTAAAGTACTTAAATCAAGATAATTAATCAAGAAAATAAAATCTTGTTTTTAAGAATGATTTTTTGAATAAACATAACTCTAAAACAGCTTCAAATATATTTTTTTCGAAGATAATTATTTCATATTGTTAAAAATTGAAGCTCCATGATTGATTTATACCATGGAGGGGTAAAAATTGGATGTCAACAGTTGTTCCTTTCTTTAGATATGATCGACGAAAGAGATTGTGGACAAAAAAACTTGACTAATCCAATTTTTAGCCGATCATATTTTCATCTTCCGAATGCTCTTGGTGCGGACTTTGGGGAAATTACGTTCGGACCCTGGTTTTGAGTTTCCTACATTCTCAGGTTGCATGAGAATTCAGACCACTTGTAGTTCAAAAAGTTTGATTTTACGCATGATTCTGAAAAATTCGAAAGCTATCTCAATGTCGAATTATGGAGAAATTAGAATGCTCGGGAATAAGATTTCAAGAGTCAATGTTGGAATGCAGCGGAGTTTTTAAAATTGAGCTCGCCTACATATCCTTGGACTTAGGAGTCAGGCTACATGTAGTTCGACTCTATTGGTTAAAGGGGAAATCTCTTATTCTGAGATGACCTCTGGTTCAAGAGGAGTGACAAACAAATTGAATCGTGAAAAAGAGGCTTGCAACCTCTTAACCATAAATGTGAAGCTCTTCACATTCAAAATTGAGAATTTACACGGACATAATTTTTAAAATTCTTGGTATATTGTCACTTGGATCAGAAGATTGCCTCTGGTGAGAGTTGAGATTATCCGAAGGCGAAACTGAAAACTGAAGGACTCGAAGAAATACCGACATGCCTTCTGACAAGAGTGTGATTGGATTGTAGTGGTAGTCGTTTCTCAGCTCGTGTCCGAAGAGTTTGACGTCCCTCTTCAGACTATGTCCTAGTTCGCTGCTAAGAAAAAGTTCCTATGTTGTGCCGCATCCTACTTGATGACGTCCACACTTTTGGTTTGTTTTAAGAATTTACCCTTTAGAATTCTCTCGATATAACTAAAACAAAATGTTAGTAAAATCATAATTTGAATTAGAGATGGTATTTTTTACCATATTTGATATGTATTCCTCGACGTGATAGATAATGAGTCAATATGAAGCAATCATTATATGGCCCTCTCGACAACTTGAAGATAAAATGATCTTCTCGACAATTGAAAAATAAAATAGCCTTCTCGGTGATGAATATGCAATGCCCTTCTCGGCAAATAGCTATCTGAGAGCAACTAAAAATAAACTGGTTCTCTGGGAGCAACTGAAAAATAAACTGGTTCTCTGGGAGCAACTGAAAAATAAACTGGCTCTCTGGAAGCAACTGGCAAATAAAATGGATCTCTGGGAGCAACTGAAAAATAAACTGGCTCTCTGGAAGCAACTGAAAAATAAACTGGTTCTCTGAAAACAACTGGCAAATACACTGGCTCTCTAGGAGCAACTGAAAAATAAACTGATTCTCTGGAAGTAACTGAAAAATAAACTGGTCTATGGAAGCAACTGGCAAATAAACTGGCTCTCTAGGAGAAACTAAAAAATAAACTGATTCTCTGAAAGCAACTGAAAAATAAACTGGTTCTCTGGGAGCAACTGACAAATAAACTGGCTCTCTGGTAGCAACTGACAAAAACTGGCTATCTGGAAGCAACTGACAAATAAACTGGCTCTCTAGAAGCAACTGAAAAATAAACTGGCTCTCTGGAAGCAACTGAAAAATAAACTGGCTCTCTGGAAGCAACTGGCAAATAAACTGGCTCTCTGGGAGTAACTGAAAAATAAACTGGTTCTCTAGAAGCATCTGGAAAATAAACTGGTTCTCTGGAAGAAATTGACAAATAAACTGGCTCTCTGCAAGCAACTGGTTCGTTGGAAGCAACTGGCAAATAAACTGGCTCTGTGGAAGCAATTGAAAAATAAATTGGCTCTCTAGAAGCAACTGGAAAATAAAATAGCGCTCTGGGCACAACTAGAAAATAAAATGGCGCTCTGGGCATGGCTGAAAAATAAATGACGCTCTAGGTGTGGCTGAAAAAAAAAAAACCTTATCACAATGAGTATGCAATGGCCCTCTCGGCAACTGAAAATAAAAATAGCCTTGTCAGCGATAAATATGCAATGGCCCTCTCGGCAACTAGAAGTAAAATAGCTTTGTCGGCAATGAATGATAAAATGAACCTTTCGGCAACTTGAAAGTAAACTGATTCTCAACGCGATGCATGAGACGTGATAAATTACTGGGGATTTGAGTGAGGCGAAACTATTTACACCTTGGTTGTTCTCTTGTAGATAGGACCTGCAAAAAAATTTTCTCCATCCACAGAAAATTTCTTAGTTTCAAAGCGAATTAATCTGTGTTGATTCTTCGATTGTCTGCTCCTCGTATTGTCCCCCGATGAACCGCTTTGATCTCCCACCTCTTGGTAGACAAAAGACAGAAAATATACATTTTGACAAAATATGTTAGCAACGACAAATTTAGAAAAGGTTTTTTTTAGGAAAAATCATTGCCAATTGTCATGTTACGTAAAGCTTAGATGACCATGTTCGGCTTTTGACATATATTCCTTGGTGTGTCGCGCTTGTCTTGAATTCCTGATCAGGCTGAGAGTCCTTAAGGTGGCTTTCAGACTTGTAACGACGCTTAGCGAAATTTTGAAGGTAACCTCAAAATTTTTGTCCCAGTTCAGATATTTTCAGGTATTAGTAGCCTGTCAGAAACACCTTGAGAAATTTTTAGATTGTTTCTCAAAATTCTGTCCCAATTGAGGCCATACCATCCCTTGAACTTTGATTTGTTGAAGATGGACCTCTTTGTTCAGAATTTTTGAGTTCCTCTCAAAAATTCTGTCCCAGTTTCCTTTATAAGAGTATGACCGAGCTGTTGTAGTGCCTGCATATCCCATTGGGGAAGGAATTAGGTCAAACATAGTTCCCCTCTTGGGAGGTAGAGAAAAATACAAATTTTGAATAAGAAAATGACCAAGGCCGACGTAGGCCGCCTACGTATCTCATTCTTGACAATTCAGGTCAAACGTAGTTCTAAAGAAAATAAAAGGAACAATAAAGGGAAAAAGGGGATGACCGAGGCCAACATAGGCCGCCTACGTATCTCAATCTTGAGAATTCAGGTCAAATGTAGTTCATTAAAAAGGAGGATAATCTGATAACAAACATAAAAATGATTACAAGTCAACCACAATTACAGGAAAAGAGATATAAGAAAACTCTGAATCTCCAGACATAGTACCTCTTGATATCATATGAGTTGATCATCAAGTTGTGGTGAGCAATGTGTGTGCTAAATCCTGACACATCGTTGCATGACTAGGTGAATACGTACTCTTCGACAAGTTGATGAGTTTTTCCTTCGAGTTTCTATCAAATGAATACTGATTCTGACTTCTCAAGTATTTTTGTTTCCTTAGATTTCCAGTTTCAACCTTGAGTTGTTTCAATTTTAACAAATAGTTCAGATGTCACGGTCTCTTCATCATACTCTTCGAACACTTCCTCAATATTTACCTCATTTTGTTCATTCAGCTTGTGACATGACATAATATGGTAGGTTTTTGAATTGTTTTACTTCAAAATTATAAACAAATTTTATTTAGATAGAAAAATTGAAATAAGAAAAGTTTCGTTAATAAATGAACTTTCAACTGAAAAGAAAGAAAGAAACAAAAATTTTGGCACAATCACAGAGCAATTTGCCTTTTCAAAATATTATGAGAAAATTAAAGCATAACGGAGTAAAATGATATAAAAGGTAGGCCTCGACCTCTTTCGGCTACCATCAATTTTGAAAATAATATAAAAGACGCATTTATCTATCAAGATGAGAGAAGAATCAGAAGTTGGGTGGACGTATAATTAATCATTTTCTCTCTCGACTTGGTGTCTTGTACCGCCTAGTATCTCGGTAAGCACAACACCATCTCCTTTGAATGTCCAGTCATTTTACTCAACACAGATCAGTTCTAAATATCTGTCGAATGAGAATAACTCAAAAGATAAATGCGTTAGTCCTTATTTGTACTAAATAATACAAAATATCATACAGAAGAATAAACACATAATAGTTGTATTGTTTGAAGACATATTAACCCATGAAGATAGGAAAATGACTAAAGTAGGCGAAATATTACCTATTTAAATTCAAAATTTGTGAATCAGGGAGATGTTTTGACAATATCTCCTCACATTGTTTTTTGAAATTGATGATTCCTTTGTAAGGAAGGATGATGGGAAAAAAATACGTTTTTTCTAAAATGAGGGGTCGAGCCTTGAGAGGCTGCCTACGTATCTCATGAAGGAGAAATCAGGCCCTACATAGTTCGGCACTTGAATATTTTTCGAATTGAAATGAAAAATTCGCCTTTTGTCAAATAAAAGAGTAAAATTTTAGAATTTTGAGAGTGGGGTTCGATTTTGTTGAGAAACTTGAGACTCAGAGAGTATTTGGACGAACTTTGATAGTGACTTGACTTATGTGCTTAGGGGATTCTAGAAACTTTTGAGAAGAAGTGGACTAGAAGTCTTCAAACAAAGCAACATAATCACATAAATAGTTATAAAATATATCACGTAAACAGATATTGCCCGTCCTAAACAGATATACGACCCTTTTGTGCCAAGGGTGGGCCTAACGATTTGAAGGATGTATATGCAATTTTAAACGTTCCATTGCCCAAAAAATATTTTTACAGGCTTTATGAATAAACTCAATAGGGATACATTATATGGGGAAGGGATACAAAATAATCAGTCCCACGTAGGGGTATAGTCCTAAGCTACACCTTCGTGGAAGATTTCTTCTTCTTGGACTTCTCGGCGTCTCTGAACGTCTTTGGATATAATATCCTATAAAAAACCCTCTTTTGATTAACATGTGTTATTAAAATGAACTCTCAACCCCGAGGGGCAAAGATTCGTCAAATAGTATATACATCCTTCAAATATAAACAGATAAACATGATCATCCATTTGGGCCGGGGGCCACTTTGAACTCAACATGGTCTTTCTAATGGGCCCAACACGCCTTGCATGCTGGGTCATCTTAGGCAAATGCTTAGAAGTAGGGATTTGGCTTCACTCTATCCTAGATGTCTAAGAGTGGTTTTGAATGGACCGGAAACCCAGGCGGACAACCTGAGCTGGAAATCATGACAACCATTGGACACATTACGAACCAATAAATTTTCACTTATTCCAAAAAGGGTTAAGTATTTGAAAATCCGGCTGCGGGTTCGCAAAACCATCCTCCCAAATACACAAGATATAGTAGAAAGTGTCATGAAATGCAAATGACAATTTAATATCGAATTTAAACAAAATAAAGCAAATAAGGAAATATAACAAAACAAATCGAATAGTTAGTCAAACAACCGAATCTAATGGTTAGAACCTAATTGAAATTCCCCAGCAGAGTCGCTATTTCTGTTGATCCGAAAAATGGCTTTTTTAAGAGAAAAATTAAAAAATCAAATCGGTTTAAAACTTAATTAATTTAAGAGAAAAAAATAATTTTTTACAAAAAAAAAAAAAACAACAACAACAGAGTTGCCACTTAATTTTTTTTAAAAAAAAAAGGAAAAGGAAAAAGGGGAAACATATGGGGTCGGGGCGCGGGTTTGAATTTTAAAACACACGGTGAATTAAATTAGATCAATTAATGAGCTTCTCGAATATCAAAGTGAAATAATTAATTTTAAAATAATTAAATCAAGATAATTAATCAAGAAAATAAAATCTGTTTTTAAGAATGATTTTTAAATAAATATAACTCTAAAATAGCTTCAAATATATATTTTTTTTGAAGATAATTATTTCATATTATTAAAGATTGAAGCTCGATGATTGATTTATATGATGAAGGATAAAAATTGAATGTCAACAATCCATTTCTTTTTAGGAGCGACGCCGTCACTTTTCCTTCCATCAATTTTTAGTAGTGGATTAGGGTAGATCATGAAAACTCCTACAATTTTCATCGTAGAAATTTACTTTTTTACTTAAATATTTAACTCTTAGTTGGTTTACATATGCATATTAAATCGTGCCCTAAAGAACCCCCAAAGACACTATTTTTTATCGTTGCATGGGTATATGAAAGTCAGTGGAAGATCTAGATCATTATAGGTTCTCACAAATTCAAAAGTCATTACATAAATTCTGTAATTTATTGTGAACTCTATTAAATATTTATAAATATGTGATTGTAAACTCAGTTATTGTTATTTTTTATTTTGATAATACTGTAAAAATCAATAAACTTTAAATTTTGGATTCATCTACCACAAAAGTGCCAAAATTGTTTTGCTTCATAGCCATGCTTGTTCTTCGATGCTACTTCCTTCAAATATTTTGTCCTTACTGCACATTTAATTTTTCATCTAGTTGAATAGAGGGATAAGAATTTTGCTGTAAAGGTCCACTCATGTAACTATATGGTGTATCTACTTACTTTTGTTAATATGGTGAGTTGTAATAAACATGTCTGCTTTGATCAAATTGGCACGTCACTTGTTATGATAAAAATAATTATTCAGTCCAAATGGGCAGGTTCATCCTATTTTACAACTGTTAAGCATGTGAATTTCAAATGATTGGTTCTGGGATTTATATACTAATATAATATAAATTCCCTTCAATAATTCTCATATATCTTTGTTACGTGTCGAAATTGAACACGTCTTCATGTTGAAAAGTTGGCCATGCATCGTCGTGATAGGATATGCGATGTGCGGTTGGTTGACGTACTAAAAAATTTCAACATTATAAAAAGTTGTTTGACATTAACTTAATTTTGTTTAGATATAAATTTTTTAAAAAAACATAATAAAAAGGTGTGCTTATTTCTTTCTCTACACATTATTAATGGTTTCTTCATTTATCTCATTAAAAGCCTGCTGTTAGGCAAAAATAGAGTAGTTTGTTTCTTAAGAGTTAATTGATTAGAAACCTTTGTTTTATAAAGTAATATTTAAGGTAGGCAGGGTTTATTGCAAAATTTTGTTTAGGCGTGGTAAAAGAACTTTCAACTTTAAAAACTTTTAAATCATATTAGGGGTGTTATTTATTTATTTTTGATAAATCGCATCAAATTAAGAAAAGAAATCGATTCATAATTTAACTTAACTTGATTTGATGTTCAATAAAAAAAAATGATTTGGTTTTAACTAAAAAATCAAATTAAATTTATATCATTTAAACAAATTTTATAATATTGTATAATTTGAAATTTTATTATAATAAAATTTGTAAGTATTTATTAACTTTTGTCAGCCTTCAATTTTGTTTAGAAAAATACCCTCCACTTTATTAGTTTTTTTATGTTTTTTTTTTTCTTTAGTTATTCAATATTCATTTTTAAAATAAATCTTTCATCTTATATTATATAGTTTAAATATTTTTATGTGTGCATGGTATGCATTTAAAATAAAACTTTCTTCTTATTTAATTTAAAAATAGAACTTCTATTTTTAA
>JAABOM020081071.1:0-31923 GCA_011800125.2 Solanum clarkiae | reverse complement strand
TAATATATATATATATATATATATATATATATATATATATATATATATATATATATAAATCGTGCTACTGAAATAAATCTAAATTAATGGCAAAAAGTGATTCCCCTCATAAAATTAAGTTTTGAAAACCTCTTTATAAATTATCAGTTTCTAGATGTTACAAAGATCAGTTGTTTAAAACAAGATGATATAAGTAATTAAATTTCTATATATTTCATTAACTAATATATATAATAATCAGTCATAACACAACTTCACATAGTAGAACCAATTCAATTTCCTAAACAACCATTACCTTTTAACAGAAATTATTTAAGATATATATATCTTGAATATTGGATCTCGCACAAAAACATATAAACAAACAACAAATTTGAATGAATCAAAATTTCAATAATAAAATATCTACTTAGGTCTTGAATATTAAAACTAACAAAAAAAATTTCAAAATGAATAATGCTACACATATATACGTATATACCTGTCCAATTGCTTCAAAGATGCTGAGTTAGAGCTATTCATTTGTTTCTCTTCCATCTTTCTCCTCTCTAGAGTGTATCAATTTTCTAAAATGGTATTTGAAGGAGCCAATGAAAATTACAAGTAAGATTTTGTTCCCTTGGAGTATATTTAAATTGGCAAGATAAGAACTGAAGCAATAAAGATATTTTTTTTAGATAATTATTTTTTTGTTTAGAAGAACAAAAGGACAAATAGCCCCCTGTTTTCTAATTGTCCGTTACATTTTTAGAAACAACGGGGATATGTTCAAGCATGAATGTGGAATATTTCTTCCAACTTTACCCTTAAGATGAGAAGTGATGGATCCAAAGTGGATTTTGAGTTGATAGAACCCAGAGTTTTGAGGTCGAATTATATATATCTCTAACGGATAGTATTTTTCATTTAATTTTGCTTGCCAGAGAGTGTGAACATGGACAAATTTTGTAATTTTATGAATTTATTCTTTATCTATTTTAGTCCTCCATTTTAAGATATTTTACTAAATAATCCAACATATAAATTGAAGCCGAACTTTCTCACTTAAAGTTTCTCCAAGTAAAAAGTTTGTACATAATTATGATTTATCCATGTATGAGGTAATTAGATTTAGTAAATTTGAAATCAAGACAAATTATTAATTGTATATGTTAATTTAAATTTACACTTAAAAATGAAAGAAAATAAGAGGAAGAGGTAATTCATTGATTTTCTCTCTACACTAGACGCAAATGCCCATGCTAACACAGCTTTAATATATGTTATTTTTTAATTTCAATTTATATAACATAAACAGAATTTAGAGTGTCAATATACAATTTAGATTCAATGAAAATTTAATATGATGTTTAGATATTTTAGTTGTTAATTATTGTGAATGATAGTATTTTTTATGTAATTTTTAAATAATATATTTTACTCTCCTTGTCCCAATTTATGTGGCACTGATTAAATTTTAAAATTTTTTATTATTATGATCTATATTAATTTTATGTCAGTTAAAGAAAATTTATATTACTCATATATCCATATTTATGCGATACTGATTCGAGGGTCAATCGAACTTTATATATGTCTTTAAATATTTTAAGTTGTTAATTGTAGTTATATATAGTATTTTTACATAATTTTAAAATACTATATATTACTCGCTTTCTCCCAATATATGTAGCATAGACTATAACAGCCATAAATTCTAGCTGAGATTAGTCCAAAATCAAGAAAAAATAAAAATTGTACAGAAATGATGTGGATTAGGGAGGGAAACTTTGATCGGCGAAGATTGAAAAAAGAAAATTTGAAATAGTGCAGTACAAGTCTTGTTTGCAATGCGGACATGAGTAAAAATCTCAGAAGCTGAAAGTTGGGACCAAGTCTGCCTAGCAAACTTGGTCGTCATATTTTAACCGGAAAGTGCAAGAGGAGGGGGATGAATTGAATTTTCTTCCTTTTTCTTAACTTAAACATGTATTCAAATAGTCAACTAGTATACGAGATTGCAACACCCCATAAAATTACTGAAATACCCCTAAAACATAGTCATGCATGTAATGCGTCTTTCAAAGCTCCAATGGAAAATTTGAGACTAAATTTGGGTTTAGCGCGAAAATCAAGTGGGAAAATGGTTTCAACCCAATTTAAGAGCAGCCAGGTCAAAAAATAAATTTTTCTAATTAATGCTCGGATAGTGTCTATTCGCGCCCTCGGCGTGACGCGTAGGCAGCGCGGAGTAACACTTTGGTTTATTTAAAATTTTGACGAGAATTGAAATTTTACGAAAATTCGCAAAATACACTGGTCTGTGCCCCTGACACTTTGTAGACCAGTGTACCATTTTAAAATTTTTCTCTTTTAAATTTGATAAGGGTATTTTGGGTATTTCTAACCTATTTTAATCCCCAAATATGTATTTCTAAGCCTAAATTCATATGAAAGGGTTTCACATAAACCTACTAAACAAGAGAAACTGAGAGAAGGAGAAAAGAGAAAGAGGAAGGTTTCGAATTCCAAGGCCATATTCATGAAGGAAGTTGCGAATTCTTCAATCCTAGGTATGTAAAGGCTACCCAGAGCATGAGATTGTTCTCCGATGTGCCCCCATTATTGAGTTAGGTTAACTAGTTGAAATAATGAGTCCTACCTGTGATTTTTTAGATGTAACCGTGAAAATTATTTTTAAATTTTTGTACATCTTCATAAATTGATGGTCATCATATTTGAAGTTACTGTTTACATATGTTATTAGATGATTGTGTACCTAATCTACATGACTTTTCCCATTAAAAACTTCAAGAATGAACTTAGGTGTGATGTCTAGAGCCTAGGATGTCTGATTGTGTTGTTTGTTGTGGTCCGAGTCTTGAGATGGGTGTGGTGATATATGAAGTAGACAATATTAATGTCCTTAAGGTCTAAACGAGATTGAGATAGGGATTGAAAGGAAGAATCTATTCCTTGAGTTGATAGAATGACATATGAGATGTGGTCCCCGCCTAGGAGGGGACTTGGTGTATAAGCAGCATGATATTGATAGACTTATGAG
Organism: Solanum clarkiae; assembly: GCA_011800125.2. Classification (NCBI taxonomy): domain Eukaryota; kingdom Viridiplantae; phylum Streptophyta; class Magnoliopsida; order Solanales; family Solanaceae; genus Solanum; species Solanum clarkiae. The sequence goes on along the minus strand of JAABOM020081071.1, from coordinate 28,880 downwards.
AATATCGAGTCCTGCGAGGAGTATTAACACTGAAATGGGTAAGGGTAAGTCCCACTCGTACTCATTAACTACGTGACCAGCGTAGGAGAGGATTGGATCGTGAAAGCGAATGTTTTCTTTGTCCCACAGAGGACTTGAAAGACTTCTTTGGGATCCCTGACATACTCTTCCTTTAACCTGGCAAGGTACTGAGCAGATATGCCAACGACATCTCTTCGTTGTATCATCACTGGCTCATAGGTGGTGATGTCGGTTATAGAAACTCCTAGATAGGTTTTATCTTGATAATACTCTGTGATAGTATGATGTCTTGATGGATAGCGATGTGATAGAGTCATGTTTCTTACTCTGACTTGAGGTTGAGTGATTAGTGAGCTGATGCTATTATATATGTTATAGTTTATATTATTTATTTTAGCTCGTTTTACATATACCATGTACTAACGCCCCTTTGGTGCTGCATCATTTTGTGATGCAAATTCCGTAAACAGAGGACTTCAGCAGGCATATCGTTTAGATTCACAAATCCCCAGACAGAGACTTCATGAGTCTTCCCTTGCTTTTGAAGGACATATTTATCTTTTTATCTATTCTAAGTTATTTCATTTGACTGTGGTAGTCATGGCCTGTCATGGTACCTTTTTAGAGGATAGCTATATAGGCTTCATAGACAAAGACAACTGATAGTTGATGTTGAGATTATTTTCTCCATTCCTTATTGCAGTTGAGTTGCTCTTTCCTTCGTTCTCTATATGTAACACCCCGTAAAACAACTAAAACGCCCCTAAAATACATCATGCATGCAATGCATCTTCCCTAAGCTATGATGAAAAATTCGAGACAGGATTTGGGATCAGCGCAAAAAATTGAGTCAAAAAATGGTCTCGACCCAATTTAAAATAAACCAAGTCGAATTACGAAATTGCACTTGAAGTGAAAAAATAGTGTGTTCTCCGCGTCCCCTCCACGATGCCCCAGGGGTGCGGAGTTACACTTGGTGTTTTGTAAATTATTGATTTTTTCTACGGGAATCAGATTTCTGAATTTTTTACAAAAACCATTGGTGCGTACCCTCTATGCAACGCGCATCTGTGTCCCAAAAATTATTTTTTTCTTTTATTGTGTGAAGGGCAAATTTATCCTTCCCAACATATTTTAATAGCCCAAAACATATTTTTAAAGCGAATTTCGTACAAAAGGGTTTGAAACCCATAACTTTTCTAAGTCTTTTTATGTAAGTCTTAAAGAAGAAGAGGAGAGAACGTAAGGGTTTCAAGAGACATTTTGAATTCTTGGGAGAAACGTGAAGATTCTTCACCCACGTATGTAAAGGCTACCCAAAAGCATGGAATTGTTATTTCATGTGCCCAATGTAGAGTTAGGATGAAAAATAAATGTTTAGGAGTCGTGAATTAATGATTTCTTGAAAGTTTCTTGACTGTTAGCATTGGATACTTGGATATTATCTTGAGTTCTTGAATATATTCTTTAAACTATATTTATATCCTAAATTAATGATCATCATGCTTAAAGTTTACTGTATACCTACGTTATTATGTGTTGTGATCTAACTCTTTCAAATTCTCTCTGTGAAGACTTGAACAACGAACTTAGGGGGATGTATAGAGCCTTGATTCTCTGAATGTGATGTTTGACTGGGTCTGAGTCCTGAGGCGGGTCTATTGATGACTGTAACAGCTGGAAATAACATTTATAGAGTTGAATGGATATTTATTCTTAACTTGAAAGGATAGTCTTGCCCTTTGAGTTGATAGATGATGAGATGAGGGGAGTGTTCTTTCCCGTAGGGGTTAAGTGATGGAAGTTTTGACAAATTGATAGGTTGATGAGCATGTCGAGTCCTAGGAGGAGTATTGAGTAGCAAAAATGAGTACGAGTAGGTCCTACTCGCACTCATTACCTACGTCGCCAGCGTAGTAGAGGATTGGACCGTGAGAACGGATGTTTCTTTAGTCCTAAAAGAGGACTTACTATTATTACAAACACTTGATGTATGCCTTTTCACTCCAGCAAGGTACTGGGTGGATGCCGCAATGACATCACTTTGTTGTACTATCACCAGCTCATAGGTTATGGATGTAGGTCCTAGAAACTCCCATCTAGGTTTCATGATGATAGAACTCCGATGTGATGTGATTATTGATGATTTGATGGATGTTGAGGTGATAGAGTCCTGTCTTTTACTCTGAGGTAACGATGAGTGATTGATGAGCGATTTCTATGTTGTTCCATTTACTTTAGCTCGTTTTACATATATTATATTCCACGTACTAACGTTCCTTTGGCGTTGCATCATTTTATGATGCAGATTCTGTAAACAGAAGACTTCAGCAGCTCAATCGTTGAGATTCAAAGCTTTACTGGATTTCCTGATAGTGGCGAGTCCTCCCCTGCATTCAGAGGATTGATTATCTCATTTCGCTTTATTAGACTTTTATTGATTTTGGGTAGCCATGGCCTGTTATGGTACTGTCTCAGATAGTAGTATAGATACTTTATAGACATAGATGTTGATGATAGATGTTGAGGGTTCTTGCCCTTTTTTTCGTTATCTTGAGTCTGTCTTTTGTTTTTGTATTTCATTTATAATAGACTATTATGATTGCTCTAATTCCTTCCGCTATGGAATTGACTAAATGAAGACAAAGAGGCTAGGTGGTCCTCTTAGGGATTTGCAATAGTCTCAGAGTACCAATCACATCTAGAGTACCATCCTAGGGCGTGACAAACTTGGTATTAGAGCCTCGAGTTCGAGTATCATAGGGAGTCTATGAAGCCGTTTCTAGTAGAATCATGTTTATGAGTGTGTTGTGCACCTCATTTCATAAGTAGAAGGCTATAGGATATTAGGAAGTGTTACCCATCTTTTATGATCTGCGTCTTGCTATAGAGTTTAACTTATGAAATCCTATTTTAACTCATGCATTTTACACGTACAGAGAATGCCGCCAAAGAGAACTGCTACTCAAAGAGATGCCTTAGCCCCAGCCATTGAGAACACCTAGCCAGAGGCTCTGAGCTAAGGAGATGCTGAGGTACCTAAGGCGCCCCCTGCTCAGCCCCAGCCAGCTCCCACTACTGAGGTAGAATTTAGAGGAACCATCACCATGCTGACTCAGTTGGTGGCCTCCCAGGCAAATAATTAAGGTTCCCGGGCCCCTATTCTGGCTCACAGGAGCCCTCAGCTACAACCCGGCTCAGGGACTTTTTGAGGATGAACCCGCCAGTTTATATGGGGTCGAAAGTGGAGGAGGGCCCACAAAATTTTATAGATAAGATGCATAAGGTTTTAAGGGCTATGTATGCAATGAGCTTGAGGGAGTGGAGTTTGCGTCCTACCAGTTGAACGACGTGGCTAATGTGTGGTACATCTAGTGGTAGGGGAGTAGAGGTGAGGATGTGGATCCTGCCTCATGGGAGGAGTTTGAAACCGCCTTCCTTGATCACTTCTTTCCTCAAGTGTTGAGGGAGATGAAGGCAGGAAAGTTCGAGAATCTGAAACATGGAGGGATGACTGTGAAAGAGTATATCCTTAAGTTCATCAAACTGTCAAGGTATACTCCAGAGATGGTGAAAGATATGAGGCAGAGGATGAGGAGATTTATGTCTGGTCTAGCCAGACATATGCGGAAAGAGTGTAAGGATGCTTTGTTAATTCTAGGTATGGGCATCTCCAGACTTATGGTGTATGCGTATGAGATCAAATTTGGGATTTATGTTCTTCTTGAGATCAAACCTATCTTAATTCCACCCTATATAATGGTCCCCGCAGAGTTAAAAGAATTGAAAGAGAAATTGAAAGACTTGTTGGAGAAAGGTTTCATAAGGCCTAGTGTCTCACCTTGGGGTACTCCAGTCTTATTCGTGCGTAAGAAAGATGGCTCTTTAAGGATATGTATAGACTACCGACATTTGAATACAGTTACTATATAGAATAAGTATCCTCTTCCCAAAATAGATGATCTCTTTGACTAGCTTTAAGGTGCTACTTGTTTCTCCAAGATAGACCTCAGATCGAGTTACCATCAATTGAAGATGAGGGAAAGTGATATTCGAAAGACAGCCTTTAGGATACGGTATGGCCATTTTGAGTTCTTAGTCATGTCCTTAGGGTTGAAAAGTGCACCTGCAGATTTCATAGACTTGATGAACAGGGTATTCAGTCCATATCTTGACATGTTCGTGATCGTGTTTATTGATGACATCCTAGTGCATTCGAGGAATGAAAAGGAGCATGCTAATCACCTTAGAGTGGTTTTGCGAACGCTCAAAGATCATGAGTTGTATGCGAAATTCTCCAAGTGTACGTTTTGGCACAAGTTAGCGGCTTTCTTAGGCCATGTTGTTGTAGGAGATGGTATTTGGGTTGATACTTAGAAGATTGAGGCAGTTAGGAACTAGCCAAGACCCACTTCTCCTACAAAAATAAGAAGTTTCTTGGGTCTAGCAGGGTACTATCGCAGGTTTATTGAGGGCGTCTCCTCTCTTTCAGTCCCATTGATAAAGCTAACTCAGAAGAAGGCCATGTTTCAGTGGTCGGAGGCATATGAGAAGCGTTTTTAAGAGTTGAAGACTAGATTGACTACAACACCAGTGTTGACCTTGGTAGACAAAGGGGTAACTTCGTGATATATTATGATGCATCTAAAGTAGGATTGGGTTGTGTACTCATGCAGAGGGGGAAGGTGATAGCTTATGCTTTCAGACAGCTTAAAGTTCATGAGAAGAATTATTTGACTCATGACCTTAAGTTGGTAGCAGTGGTGTTCGCACTTAAAATTTGGCGTCACTAATTGTATGGGGTGCATATAGACGTGTTCATGTGTTCAGCCAGAAAGAGCTTAACCTGGGACAGTAGAGATGGATGGAGATGCTTAATGATTATGACATGAGCATTCTCTACCACCCAGGTAAGGCTAGAATTACTGATGACACTCTTAGAAGGATGTCTATAGGTAGAACTGCCCATGTGGAGGAAGGGAAGAGAGAACTAGCCAAGGAAGCGCATATATTGGCTCGATTTAGAGTCCAACTTAAAGAGAACAACGAAGGTGGGGTCAATGTTCAGAATGGCTATGCGTCATCCTTAGTGTCTGCGGTGAAAGAAAAGCAAGACCAAGACCCTGTCTTACTCCAATTGAAAGAAGCGGTTCATAAGCAAAATGTGATGGTTTTCTCCAAATGCAGAGATAGGGCATTTAGATATCAAGGGAGATTGCGTATACCCGATGTTGATGGTGTTTGAGATAGAATCATGGCCGAGGCTCATAGCACGAGATATTCTATCCATCCTGGCTCCACCAAGATATACCACGATTTAAGGGAAGTCTATTGGAAGAATGGGATGAAGAAAGACATTGTCAAATTTGTTTCTAAGTGTCCCAATTGCCAACAGGTCAAGGTTGAACATCAAAAACCGTGTGGATTGGCACAAAACTTTGAAATTCGGGAGTAGAAGTAGGAAGTGATCAACATGGATTTCATCACTGGATTACCAAGATCCAAAAAGAAGCACGATTCAATGTGGGTGATTCTTTACAGGATAACTAAATCAGCCCACTTATTGGCAGTCAAGACAACTTACACCGCTGAGGAATATACCCAACTATATATTCGTGATATTGTGAGGTTGCATGGGGTTCCCTTTTCCATCATCTCGGACAGAGGATCTCAATTCACCTTTCAATTTTGAAGAAATTTCTAGAAAGGACTAGGTACGAAGGTGAATTTGAGCACCCCTTTCACCATTAGACAGATCGGCAGGCAGAGCGCACTATTCAGACTTTGGAGTATATGTTGAGAGCACGTGTAATCGCTTCAAAGGAAATCGGGATGATTATCTACCATTGATTGAGTTGGAGTACAATAATAACTATAATGCCAGTATTCAAATGGCCCTGTATGAAGCATTATACGGGAGGAGATACAAATCACCGATTGGCTAGTTCGAGGTGGGTATAGCTGAGTTGATTGGACCTAATCTGGTACACCAGTCTATGGAGAAGGTGAAGGTCATCAGGGAAACGTTAAAGACAGCCAGAGTCGCTATAAGTCATATACAAACGTGAGAAGAAGAGACTTGGAGTTTGAAGTAGACGATTGGGTGTACTTGAAGGTGTCATCTATGAAGGGTGCCACGAGATTTGGTAAGAAGGATAAGCCGAGTCCCTGTTATATCAGGCCATACCAGATTGTAAGACAGATTGGGAAAGTCTCTTATGAGTTAGAGTTGCCTTTTGAGCAAGATGGAGTGCACCCGGTGTTTCACGTATTTATGCTGAAGAAGTGTTCGGGGGTTCCAGCCTTAGCAATTTCTGTGGAGAGTATGGGTGTGAAGTATGGCTTGTCATATGAGGAAATTCCAGTCTAGATCCATGAACGACAATTTCGTAAGCTGAGGAATAAAGAAATAGCCTTCGTTAAAGTTTTATGGAGGAACCAATTTGTTGAGGAAGCTACGTGGGAAGCTAAGGAAGCAATGAAACTCAAATACCCACATCTATTTGTGCCAAGTGATGACGATGTTGAAGGTAATATTCTTATCCTTAACTTTTCCGAATATTCCTTTTCATTTAGTTGATGCCTTGCTTTATTCCATTCCCGAGTCTCAGACAGAGATAGATAGATAATGGACAGTGCGAGTTCAAGTATTCCTGAGTGAGATATGATATTAGTTCTGGGGTATTCATGTTTCTGTCCGACCCTTACTCATCAGTCGAGGACGAATCATTCCAAGGGAGAGATGATGTAACACTCTATAAAATTACCAAAATGCCCCTAAAATACATCATGCGTGTAACGCATCTTCCCAAGCTCTGATGGAAAATCTGAGACAAGATTTTAGAAAATGGTCTTGACCTAATTAAAACAAATCGGGTGGAGCCAAAGGTTCACTATTTTTTGTTTTGGGGTATGATGGAATAAAGCAAAATGGCTCTTTAAACTGTCTGCGCTTCTTTCAATTGTGAAGTAGCAGTTAATCAATGCAACTTTCGTCGCTCATCATGGGTCATCCAGAAATAGTCGCGCTATGTTTTTAAACATAGAGTTCAGGCTGCGTACATCCGACCCCCCTTACCCCGCAATGGGCGGGAGGCTTTGAGGCATTGGGGTAATGTTGTTGTTGTTGTTGTTATTATGGGTCGAATTACAAAATTGCACTTGAAGTGAAAAAATAGTGTGTTCTCCGTGTCCCCTCTGCTACGCGATAGGGTGTGGAGTTACACTTGGTGTTTTGCAAATTGTTGATTTTTTCAACGGGAATCAGATTTTCAAACTTTTTACAAAAACCACTGGTACGCGCCTCTCCACGACGCGTACCTGTGTCCCAAAAATTATTTTTTTTTTTAATTTCGGGAAGGGCAATTTTATCCTTCCCAACATATTTAAATAGCCCAAAACGTACTTTTAAAGAGAATTTCGTACAAAAGAGTTTCAAACCCATAATTTGTATGTGTCTTTTTAGGTAAGTTTGAGAGAAGAAAAGGAGAGAACATAAAGGTTTCAAGAGACATTCTGAATTCTTGAGAGAAGCTTGAAAATTCTTCACCCCCAGGTATGTAAAGGCTTCCCAAAATCATGGAATTGTTCTTCCATGTTCCCAATGTAGAGTTAGGATGAAAAATAAATGTTTAGGAGTCTTGAATTAATGATTTCTTGAAAGTTTCTTGAATGTTAGCATTGGATTCTTGGATATTATCTTGAGTTCTTGAATATATTCTTTAAACTATATTTTATATCCTAAATTGATGATCATCATTCTTAAATTTACTGTATACCTACGTTATTATGTGCTTGTGATCTAACTCTTACAAATTCTCTCTGTGAAGACTTGAACCATGAACTTAGGGGGATGTCTAGAGCCTTGATTGTCTGAATGTGATATTTGACTGGGTCTGAGTCTTGAGGTGGATGCATTGATGACTGTAACAGCTGGAAGTAGCATTGATAGAGTTGAATGAATACTTATTCTTAACTCGAAAGGATAGTCTTGCCCTTTGAGTTGATAGATGATGAGATGAGGTGAGTGTTCTTGGCCGCAGGGGTTAAGTGATGGAAGTTTTGATGACTTGATAGGATTATGAGCATGTCGAGTCCTAGGAGGAGTATTGAGCACTGAAAATAAGTAAATGTGAGTCTCACTCGCACTCATTACCTACGTGGCTAGCGTAGCAGAGGATTGGACATGAGAACGGATGCTTCCTTAGTCCTGAAAGTGGACTTACTATTATTACAAATCCCTGATGTATGCCTTTTTACCCCAGCAAGGTACTGGGCGGATGTCGCAATGACATCGCTTCGTTGTATTATTACCAATTCAAAAGTGATAGATGTAGGTCCAAGAAACTCCCAGCTAGGTTTCATAATGACAGAACTCTGATGTGATGTGATTGTTGATGTTTTGATGGATGGTGAGGTGATAGAGTCATATCCTTTACTCTGAGTGAGGATGAGTGATTGATGAGTCATTTCTATATTGTTTGATTTACTTCAGCCAATTATACATATAGTACATTCCACATACTAATTCCCTTTTGGTACTGCATCATTTTATGATGCAGATTCTGTAGACAGAGGACTTCAGCATCCCAATCGTTGAGGTTTAGAGATTTATTGAATTTCCTGATAGTGATGAGTCCTCCCCTACATTTGGACGATTTAGTATTTCATTTTGCATTATTATACTTTTATTGATTTTGGGTATCCATGGCCTGTCATGGTACCATCTCAGATAGCAGTATAGAGGCTTCATTGACATAGTTGTTGATGATAGATGTAAAGGGTTCTCTTTTATTTCGTTATCTTGAGACCTGTCTTTCGTTTTCGTATTTCATTTATAATAGATTATTATGATTTCTCTAATTCCTTCCACTATTGAATTGACTGAACGAAGGCTGTGAGACTAGGTGGTACGCTTGGGGACTAGCAATAGTCTCCTAGTGTCACGTCTAGGATACCTTCTCGGGGCATGACACTATATGATCATGATTGTGATAGTCTTATAGCCCACTAATAGCCTTTTTAATTTCTTAATATCTTCCGTAAATGAATTCATTGAATGAATACGATGAGACTAGGTGGTTCTCTTAGATGCTAGCAATATTCTCCGAGTGCCAGTTACGTCTAGGGTACCTTCCCGGGCATGATAAACTTCACACTAGAGCATAGAGTTCGAGTATCCTAGGAAGTCTATGAAGTCGTGTCTAGTAGAGTCTTGTTTATAGGTGTGTTGTGCAACACACTTCATAAGTAGAAGGCTATAGAACATTAGGAAGTGTTACCCTTCTTCTATGATCTGAGTTCGTGCGATAGAGTTTAACTTTATGGAGATCTCATTTTGACGCGTGCGTTACACGTTTACGAAAAATGCCACCAAAGTGAACAGCTGCTCAGAGAAATGCCTCAGCTCCCACTGCTGAAAATACCCAACCAGAGGACCTAGTTCAAACAGAGGCTAGGAGATGGGGATGCCCTGCAAGGACTGCTGAGGACCCGTAGGCATACCCTGCTCTGCACCAGCTAGCTCCCAACATCGAGGTAGACTATAGGGAAGCCATGACCATGCAGACTCAGTTGCGGCCTCCTAGGGCAATAACCGAGGTTCTCAAGCTCCGAGTTCTAGATCATAAGAGCCCTCAACTGCCACTAGTCTTAGACTTCTTAAGGATGAACCCACAAGTGTATACGAGGTCGAAGGTGGAGAAGGAGTTATAGAATTTTATTGATGAAATGTACAAGGTCCTGAAAGCTATGTATGCTAATGAGGTTGAGGTAGTTGAGATTGCTTCCTAGTAGCTGAAAGACATTGCTAATGTGTGGTACAACCAATGGGAGGAGAGTAGGGGTGAGAATGCAGAGCCTGCAGAATGGGAAGAGTTTGAAGTCGCGTTCCTTGACCATTTCTTTCCTCAAGAGTTGAGGGAGGCAAAGGTGGATAAGTTTGTAAACCTGAAGCGAGGATGGATGACTGTGAAGGAGTACAACCTTAAGTTTATTAAGTTGTCCAGGTATGCTCTGGAGATAGTCCAAGACATAAGGGCCAAGATGAGGAAGTTCGTGTCTTGTTTGGGTAGACATGTGCAAAAATAGTGCAAGCCCACCTTGTTGATTTCCTGCATGGACATCTCCAAAATTATGGTGTATGATCAACAGACAGAGGAGGACAAGAAAAGAGATAGAGAAGAGTATATGAACAGAAAGACGAAGTCAGCAGGACATGACCCTAGCAAGCAAAAGTAGAATAACGGGGACAAGTCCTACTTTAAGAAGAGATCACCTCATCATGCATCTTTTGTAGAGAGTGCGACTACTCAGCCAAAAAGGTACGATCAGAAATCTCACAATTACTAGAATTTCAGGGCTCGGTGTGCTCAACCTCAGGCCAATATGACCTGCGAAGGGAAAGCCACCTTGCGATAAGTGCGGTAAGCTTCATCTGGAGAGTGTCATGTGGGAAAGGATGTTTGTTATTCATGTGGACAGACTGGTTACTTTAGCTATGAGTGTCCAAAGAGGAGATGAGGAGTACAACCTTGGTAGAATTGGAGATGGTTGACTTTGATATGATACTAGGTATGGATTGGTTTTATGCCTGTTATGCTTCTGTTGACTGTAGAACCCGAATTATCAAGTTCTAATTTCCTAATGAGCCTTTCTTAGAGTGGAAAAGGAGTTCCATTGCATCTAAGGGCAAGTTTATCTCTTATCATTGATCTAGAAAGTTGATTTTCAAGGGTTGTATTTACCACCTCGTGCGAGTTAAGTATGATGATATTGAATCTCCTACTCTTGAGTCAGTCCCAAATGTGAATGAGTTTCCCGAGGTGTTTCCTGATGATCTACCTAAAGTCCCTCCTGATAGGGGGATTGACTTTGGGATTGATGTTCTTCCCGATACCCAATCTATTTCAGTTCCACCTTATAGAATGGCCCCCACAGAATTGAAAAAATTGAAAGAACAATTGAAAGACTTGTTAGAGAAAGGTTTCATAAGGCCTAGTGTCTCTCCTTTGGTGCTCCTGTCCTATTCATGAGTAAGAAAAATGTGTCTCTCAGAATAGGCATAGAATATCGACAACTGAAAAAGGTCACAATAAAGAATAAGTATCTTTATCCCAAATTAGATGATCTATTTGACCAACTTCTGGGTGCTACTTGCTTCTCCAAGATAAACCTTAGATCGGGTTACCATCAGTTGAAGGTTAGGGAATGTGATATTCCAAAGACAACCTTTAGGACGCGATATGGCCATGTTGAGTTCTTGGTCATGTCTTTTGGGTTAACATATACATCTACAGCTTTCATGGATTTGATGAGCAGGGTATTCAGACCGTATCGATGTTTATTAATGATATTCTAGTATATTTGAAGGATGAAGAGGAGCATGTTAATCACTTTAGAGTGGTTTTGCAAACACTCAAAGATCATGAGTTGTATGCAAAATACTCCAAGTGTGAGTTTTGGGTGAAACCCATGGCCTTCCTAGGCCATGTTGTTTCAGGAGATGGTATTCGGGTGGATACTTAGAAAATTGAGGCCATTAAGGATTGGCCTAGACCAACTTCTCTGATGGAAATAAGAAGCTTCTTGGGTTTTGCAGGCTACTATCACATATTTGTTGAGGGCATCTCTTCTCTATCAGCACCCTTGACTAGGTAACTCAGAAGACGGATAAGTTACAGTGGTCCGAGGCATGTGACAAGAGTTTTCAAGAGTTGAAGACTAGGTTGACTACACCAATGTTGACCTTGCCAGATGGGACGGGGGACTTCATAATATTCTGTAATGTATCCAGAGTTGGATTGGGTTGTGTACTTATGCAGAGAGGGAAGGTGATAGCTTATACTTCCAGAAAACTTAAGATCTATAAGAAGAATTATCTGACTCATGATCTCGAGTTGGCTGCGGTGGTATTTGCACTTAAGATTTGGTATCACTATTTGTATAAAGGGCACGTGGACGTGTTCACAGGCCACAAGAGTTTGGAATACATGTTTAGTTAGAAGGACCTCAACCTACGACAGCGGAGGTGGTTGAAGTTGCTCAAGGATTAAGACATGAGCATTCTCTACCACCTAGGTAAGGCTAACATTGTTGCTGATTCTCTTAGCAGGATGTCTATGGGTAGAACTGTCAATGTGGAGGAAGGAAAGAGAGAATTAGCCAAGGATGTACATAGATTAGCTCGACAGGGAGTACAACGTGAGGAGAACAATGAAGGTAGGGTCAATGTTCAGAATGTTTCTGCTTCATCCTTAGTGTCAAAAGTGTAGGAAAGCAAGATCAAGACCTTGTCTTGTTCCAAATTTAAAGAAGCAGTTCACAAGCAGAAGGTGATGGTTTTCTCCAAAGGGGGAGATGGGGTGTTAAGGTACCAGAGTAGACTGTATATACCCGATTGATGGTGTTCGAGATAGGATCATGGCTGAAGCTCATAGCTCTGGATATTCTATTCACCACGGTTCCACGAAGATGTACCACAACTTGTGAAAAGTCTATTGGTAAAATGGAATGAAGAGGAACATTGCTGAATTTGTCTCCACGTGTCCTAATTGTCAATGGTCAAGGTTAAACTTCAGAGACCATGTAGGTTAGCATAGAATTTTGAAATTCCAAAATAGAAGTGGGAGGCAATCAATATGGATTTCATTACCAGTTTACCAAGCTCCCAGAAGCAGCATGATTTGATATGGATGATTATGGATAAGATGACAAGATCATCCCATTTCTTGGAAGTCAAGACAACTAATATCGTTGAGGAGTATGCCCGACTAAATATTCGAGAAATTGTGAGGATGCATGGGGTTCCCTTGTCCATCATCTCGGACAGAGGATCTCAATTCACCTCTCAATTTAGGAGATATTTTCAGAAATAATAGGGTAGGAAAGTACATCTGAGTACATCTTTTCACCCTCAGCCAGATGGACAGGCAGAGTGCACTATTTAGATTTTGGAGGACATGTTGAGATTTTGCGCTATCGACTTCAAGGGGAATTGGGGTGATCATCCGGCATTATACGGGAAGAGATGTAGATCACCAATTGGATGGTTCAAGGTTGGTGAATCTGAATTAATCAGACCTTATCTGGTCCATCAGTCTATGTAGAAGGTGAAGGTCATCAGAGAAAGGTTAAAGACAACACAAAGTCGTCAGAAGTCTTATACGGATGTGTGAAGAAGAGACTTGGAGTTTGAGGTGGATGATTGGGTGTACTTGAAGGTGTCACCCATGAAGGGTGTCATGAGGTTTGTTAAGAAGCGAAAGTTGAGTGCACATTATATCAACCACATCAGATTTTAAGGAGGATTAGGAATGCTACTTATGAGTTGGACTTGCCTTCTGAGTTAGATGGAGTTCACCCGGTGCTTCATGTGTTAATGCCAAAGAAGTTTTTGGGAGATCTTGCTTTTACAGTCCCTATTGAGAGTACAGGAGTGAAGGATAGCCTATACTACAAAGAAATTCCATTCCAAATCCTTGCGACAAGTTCGTAAGTTGAGGAACAAAGAGATAGCCTCCGTCAAAGTTCTATAGAAGAATTAACTTGTTGAAGGAGCTACGTGGGAAGCTGAGGAAGTGATGAAACTCAAATACCCACACCTATTTGTGCCAAATGACAATGATGTTGAAGGTAATGTCTCTATCCTTAATGCTATTAAAGTTCCATTCTCAGATTTGATGCATTGATTCTAATTCCTGAGCCTAAAATAGAGATATATAGGTGATGGATAGTTGAGAGTTCAAGAGTTCCCGAGTGAGGAATGGGATTAATTTTAAGGCTACTCATGCTTTTATTCTACCTTTACTCATCATTCGAGGATGAATAATCCCAAGAGGAAATGATGTAACACCCCATTAAATTACCAGAATGCCCCTAAAATGTAATTATGAGCATAACACATCTTCTAAAGCTTTGATGGGAAATTCGAGATCAGATTTGTGATCAGCGTGAAAATCGAGTGGGAAAATGGTGTCAATCCGATTTAAGAGCAATCGGGTAGAAAAATAAATTTTTCTAATTAATGCACAGACAGTGTCTATCCGCGCCCCTGGCGTGATGTGGAGGGGGAGCGGAGTAACACTTTCGTTCTTTTGAAATTATGGCGGGAATTGAAATTTTACGAAAATTTGTAAAATACACTGCGTGGACTAGTGTACAATTTTTAAAATTTTCTCTTTTAAATTCTAGAATGGTATTTTTGGTATTGCCAACCTATTTTAATACCCTAAAACATATTTCTATGCCTAAATTCATACGTAAGGGTTTCACAAAAGCCCAATAAATGAGAGAAACTGAGAGAAAAAGAAAAGAGAAAGAGGAATGTTTGAAAGTCCAGGGCCAAATTCGTGAAGTTTGGAATTCGTCAATCCCAGGTATTTAAAGGCTACCCAGAGCATGAGATTGTTCTCCCATGTGCCCTCTTTATTGAGTTAGGTTGACTAGTTGAAATTATGAGTCTTACTTATGATTTATTGGATGTAACAGTGAAAATTATCTTTAAATTTTTGTATATTTTCATAAGTTGATGATCATCATATTTGAAGTTACTGTTTACATATGTTATTGGATGATTGTGTACCTAATCTACATTACTTTTCCCATTAAAGACTTCAAGAATGACCTTAGGGGTGATGTCTAGAGCTTGGGATATTTGATTGTGTTGTTTGTTATGGTTTGAGTCTTGAGATGGGTGTGGTGATAGCTGAAGTAGACGACATTAATATCCCTAAGGTCTAAATGTGATTGAGATAAAGATTGAGTTGATAGAATGTCAAATGAGATGAGGTCTCTGCCTGGGGGGTTGGTTGTGTAACTAGCCTGATGTTGATAGACTAATGAGCATATCGAGTCCTAGGAGGAGTATTAGCACTGAAATGGGTAAGAGTGAGTCCCACTCGTACTCATTAACTACATGGCCAACATAGGAGAGGATTGGACCGTAAAAGTGAATGTTTCCTTTGTCCCGCAGAGGACTTGATAGACTTCTTTGGGATCCTCGACAGACTCTTCCTTTATCCTGACAACGTACTAGGCGAATGTGGCTACGACACTTCGTTGTATCATCACTGGCTCATAGGTGGTGATTTTAGATTATAGAAACACCTAGATAGGCTTCATGTTGATAGTACTCTAATATTGATATGATAGTGTGATCTCTTTATGGATAGCGATGTGATAAAGTCATGTTCCTTACTCTGAGTTGAGGTGGAGTGATTGGTGAGCATATGCTATTATATATGGTATAGTTTACGCTATTTATTTTAGCCTATTTTACATACAATACATTCCATATACTAACATCCCTTTGGAGATACATCAATTTATGATGCAAATTCTGTAGATAGAGGACTTCAGCAGGCTAATCGTTGAGGTTCACAGATCCCCAGACAGATACTTGGTGAGTCCTCCCTTGCTTTCAGAGGACATATTTATCTTTTTATCTATTTTGAGTTATTTCATTTGACTGTGGTAGCCATGGCTTGTCATGGTACCTTCTTAGAGGATAGCTATAGAGGCTTCATAGATATAGACAACTGATAGTTGATGTTGAGATTGTTTTCCCCATTTCTTATTGCAATTAAGTTGCTCTTTCCTTCGTACTCTAAATGATCGTGACTGTGATAGTCTTATAGCCCACTGATAGCCTTTTTAATTTCTTAATATCTTCTACAAATATGTTGATTGAAAGAATGCGTCGAGACTAGGTGGTTCGCTTTGGGGCTATCAATAGTCTCTGAATGATAGTTACGTCTAGGGTACCCTCTCGCAGCGTGACAGAGATAGTTGACTAATTAAAGTAGATATGTAAGTATGCAGAAAAGTAAAGTGCGTAAAAGGAAAATTTAACACTGGATGTTTTTATACTGGTTCGAATTCAATGTGAATCCTATATCCAGTCCCCTTAGGTTGCAAGGAATATCTCTTCAAGCCTTTAATGGAGTGATGGTTACAAGAAATAGAATTTAAAACTAAACTCAGATTTTCTCTCCTTTTGCATGTTTTTTTTCTTTTGATACAGTTCTCTCTTTCAAGTTTTCTTCTTTTCTCTCTATTTTTTTTTCAAAGTAACTAGTCTAAAGTTTACAATGATTTTCTAAAGATGAAGAGCTTTGAAGAATTGCTAGAAATGCAGTAGGCTTGTATACCTTATGAGATATTAGGATGCCTCCTTGTATTGAAGAGATGGCATCCCAAGGGATTTGATCCTAGGATTTGGGCAGTGATGAGTCCTCTTTCCAAGAATAATGTCAAGGCAAAGGAAAGGCAATCTTCTTGCAATCAATCCGATTCTTCTCAATCATGCAGATCCTTCTTAATTTGGAGAAGATCTTTGATCTTGTGTCTTCACATCTATGCACATATCTACTTTATATCTTTTCCTATCTCTTATTTTACTTTTACTTAACTTCATCGTATTTAGATTTCCATATGACTTGATTCCCAAATTTGAGTCTTCCTTTTTGCGTTGATTTGCTTTTCATAAAGTTTGTTTCCTCAGATTTATTTTTTCATTTGAGATTTCCCTGCAATAAGTCAAAATAATTTTGGGACCAACATTATTTCTTTCTTTTTATTACTTAATTTATTGCTCTTCCAAATCAGGTTTGGTTTTCTAGTTGCTTGATAAATTTTGATCCTTTTCGACTTCCTTGATTGATCCTCCGTAACACCTGGTAAATTATCAAAATACTCCTAGAACAGAGACGTGAGAATAACATGTCTTCCAAAGCTCGGATAGGAAATTCGAGACCAGATTTACTATCAACGTGGAAAATTGAGTCAAAAAATGGTCCCAACCCGATTTAAGAGCAACCGGATCAAAAAATAATTTTTGCAAAATTGACAAAAAATAATAAGGGTACACGACAGAGACCAATAGCGGGCCCGCACTTATATTTTTCCTGAAATTTTTAACAGGATTGAACTTCCGAAGTTTCATAGGTACGCAATAGGTTAGCGTTGTGGACTTGTTATCCCGACCTGTTCCATCAAAGTTTAAAATTTTAAATCTTTTGAGAGGCATTCTGGACTTTTTCCAACCCTCCTAAACTTGAAACACGATCCTTTTAGGTTGTTTTGATGAGTAAATATGGTCAAAACCCCATTCTAAGTCCTTCTTCAGAACACTTGAAAGTTGGGGCTTGAGAGAGAAGAAAGAAGAACATGAGATTGGAGAATTCAAGGAGAATTCTTGACAGGTGATTTGAAGAGCTTCATTCCAGGTATGTAAGGCTTAACGAAAACATGGGATTGTTCTTCCATGTGCCCCGTAGATGGTCTTAGATGAGAGTTGAAGGTCCTTAAGCCTATATGCATTGATTCTTTATTATTTTCTTGAGAAACCATATTTACTACATGTATTTTCATATGTTGATGATCATCATAGACTTATTTTCTTGAATTGAATGTTTTTACATGAATTATTGCATAAATCCTACTTATTAATTTCTTAAAGATTGCATGAGTAAAGATAAGGATCGACTCTAGAGCCTTGATAGGGAATGTCGATTGTGATTGTCATTGTAATGTGAGAACGATGATTGAGTTTGTAGAAGTTGATATCCCCTTGAGTCTCCATGAATGAAATCTAAGGATTTGCCTATTCGATTGTTCTCTAATGATTGTTCTATGCCTTGAACTATTGATTGAGATGTTGATTGATGAGATGATTAGAGTCTCTATGAGACTGATTGAAAGGTTGTGCCTCTGTGAGGCTGATTGAGATGATTGGATTGAGATAGTTTGATTTGATGGATTGTATTATGAGCATTGAGTCATGAGAAGAGTATCGAGCATCGAAAGAGTAAGAGTTGGTCCAACTCGCACTCGTCAAACTACGTAGCCAAATATAGGTTAGGATTAGAACCATTACTTCTCATTGTGGTTCCTTCTAGATAGAGTCCATGAAATAATATAGGACTTAACGAATTGTTGGGTCTTAGTGGATTCGATTCGCCCCCTACTTGGCCAGTATAGGATAGCTGTGGCAACAATGGCAGCTTGTTGTACAATCACTGGCTCATAAGTGATTGTTGTCGGATAAGCAAACTCCCAGGAAGTTCCTAAACTGAGAAATCTTAGATGAGATGAGATGAGACGAGATGAGATGAGTTGAGATCAGGCCCTATAAGTCGAGATGAGATGAGATGAGTTGAGATGAGTTTATTTGAGATGAGTACCTCCGAGATGAGTTTGATTTAATCGATGAGTTTATTGATTTATGGGTCACTTGTCTACTCTTTATTCTTTCTTTAGATAGATATTTGACATGTTGATTTTTACTATCCTTGATGTTGATTGTTGTTTCTATATTATTCTACCTGTTTTGGTTTCATTCAACTATTTTACATATCAGTACGTTCCAAGTACTGACGTCCCCTTTTGGACAGCATCGTATTATGATGTAGATACGCAGGATATAGGTCATTAGCAGGTGAATTGTTGAGGATCTTCGAGTGTTCAGTAGATTGGTGAGCCTCCCCTACTTCGGAGGATTTATTACATTATTTTTCATCATGCTTTAGAGTTAGAGTTGCTTATCTTTTATTTTTATTAATGTAGCCATGGTCTGTTATTAGCACCACTTAATAGTGATAAAGGCTTCATATACTAGAGTCATATGTTAATGTTGAAACTTGTGAGCTAATTTCTTTCTACTACCCTTTCATTATATTATTATTATTTGAGACTAGATGATTAGATGTGGGCCATTTATTTCTTATGTCTTCCTTTAATTTGTAGAATGTGTGAATGGACGATCGTGATGAGGATGAGGCCAAGTGGTTTGCTTATGGACTAGTAATAGTCTCTGAGTGTTGGCCACGTCTTGGGTCCCCCTCCCGGGGCGTGACATCCTCAATCATGGTGAAACTGATATTTGTAATCTTCTTATTTGTTGATTGATTTTGTTTCCAAGGATAAGGCGTTTAAGTAAGGCATTAGCAAAATCTTGTAGATCTTTCCAATCTTACAGATGGTTGCAGCAGTAAAAATCTTCTCTTAATTGATTCTCTATAATCCAAAGATGTTTGATTGATTTTCCAGATTATTTTTCTTTCTCACTTGATATCTGATTGATTCTTTCCATTACAAATGTGCTGGATTATTTTTCCAGATTTATTTTTCTTTCTTGCTTAGTTTTAGATTGATTTCTTCCAATAATTGTGGTCTTGGTGCCTCCAACAAGATTTCCTTGATAAATGCTTCCAAGTCGTACCTTAGCTGGATTGTTTTCTTTTTGATGTTTTCCTGCAATTTATCATCATTCAAAATATATTACCACTAACAAGACATTTATTTTAATTAGGGATATTTTGACCTTTTCTCCAACTTTCCAAGTATAACCCAGTATGTTTTGGGACCAACATCCATCCCCTATTAGTACCTAAAATAGTTTCTTTCTAATAAATTCCTAAAATATTTTGAGAACAAGGATTAAAGAGAAAAGGAGGAACTAAGATTCAAGAATTTCAAGCCTATGTTTCAACTTTCGTTTGTCCAATATTCATTCCAAATAGATAAAGCTAATAGAATATTAGACTAAGTTCATTCACGTGCTCTACCTGTTCTTTTTCCAATCAAGTTAAGCTATGAATTTGAGTTTGAATCCCCTTTTCAAAGTACAAATTCTTGAGTTATATATGTACACTATTTCTTATTGAATTGGAGTATTATATCTGACTATACATTGTTGAGTTGAATTTGAGATAATGAATTCATGCTTCAATTTGCATGAACCCTATATGAGACTTGCAATTAATTATTACATGAATTGCTTAAAGTTAAAGGACGATTATTTTCTCCAAAATAATGAATATGAGTTTGAACATGATTTGAGTTAGAAGTTTCTTAATTTATATTTTGAGCATAAGTTGAGCAAGAAGTCTTTTAATAATATTTTGAGCATGTGTACGAATAGCTTTAAATATTACTTTGAAAATTTACTTGAGGAATAAACTTAAGTCTTACGCATTTAATGAATTGAGGTCATATTCTTTAAAGAGAAATGATATGTTGAGAAAAGTTGAAGTTGAGCTAAGTCTAAGGAGATTAAAAAAAAGAGTTAAAGTATGTACATTCTCTTGAGTTATGAGCATATAAATTATATTTGGGGAGTAGTATTGAGCACTGATCAGAATTATAATGACTCCTTACTTTCCATTGAGAAGGTTTATTAGATGGATTCATAAGTTAAGTCCGTCCATTACTTTGGAAAGGTATGGGATGGCTCTAGAAATGTGGTGTCACGCCTCGAGACGGTACCCTTGGCATGGTCAGCACTTGAAGAACCATTATTGATTTCCCAAGAGAACCACCTGGCCTTATCACATCTTACTCAACAGTGGAAGAATACTCAATAAAAGCATTAAAGTAAAGATAAAGATCTCATAAATAGTCTCCAAAATAGATCAAGTCTAGAAAATGAAATACTCTACAATACTCTACTCAAGGTATATGAAGCCTTTGCTCTGAATGTCGAGATAGTACCATGAAGCCTTTACTCTGAATGTCTAGATAGTACCATGACAACCCATGGCTACCCAAGTCAAAAAAATAGAAGTTACTAATGAAATAAAATAAAGACTACTCTAGATAGGAAGGAGGGCTTACCAACTTTGGAACTCAGGAACTCTGAACTTCAATAGTGCACCTGCTGAAGTTCTTTATCACCTGTATCGGCATCATTAAATGATGCAGCACCGAGTTGCGTTAGTACGTGGAATGTACGGTATGTAAGATGGATCAAGAAACAGATAAAGCTCAAACTCAATCAATCGACTCGACTCAAGACTCAACTCCTCATCTCATAACTCAACTTAGATAAATGATGCAAGCTTAAAGTTTGAAATCATGCTTTAAAATTAGACTCAGTGTTTAATGCAACTCAGTTCGAAAATCATGATATGGTCAACTCAAGTTCTGCTTGGAAGTTTCTCTAACCGACATAACTCTTCTCTCCACCATGAGCTTTGGTGATGTACAACGATAAGATGTCGTTGCCACGTACATACTAAACTTGCCAAGGAATAGGATATCAACCTCTACCTTTCTTTTTGGATCCAAAGATAATTTCCATCTATTGGGACGTGAGCCTCCAGAGTTAACTGTATGACTATCCTATGCGGGCAACGTAGTTCTAGGGTGCTCCTCAATCACCCAACTCAGTGCTCAATACTCCTTCCAAGACTAAAACATGCTCATGAAAATTAGCTCAAACTCAACTCTTTAGCTCATCTCAACCAAGTCAACTCAGTTCTCAATAGCTCAACTCGATTACTCAATTACTCAACAACTCAATAACTCATTACCATCATTCATGCAATTGACTCAAGACCCTAACTCATATCATGCAATACTCTCACTAATTAAGGTCAAGTAACACCATGTCATCCAAGCTCCACACATAAGACAAAATAGATAGTTATCACATGCATATATGAAACAAGAAAATATACTTCTCAGGTTCAACTTACTTGGTTTAGAAGGTTAGATTCGTAATTTCAATTAAGTCAGTAAGCAGAGAAAATACTGAGTTTAGGGTTAGGGTATCAAGCATTCGAATAACATTCATACTTCATGGTAATAATGATGCAACTCATAAATTGACTCAAGTGTATTCATGAAAACTCATATATGTATAAGAATTTAGAACTCACGAATCAAAGGATTTAGAACATGCAAATAATACTCATGATCTTCTATCAGTAACTCTAATCTAGTTTGTGCACTTGGAGTCTTTAGAATGGGGTTTTAAAACGTCTTTTTGACTAAAAATGACTTATTTAGTCATGGATTAAGTTTATGACAGGTTGAAAAAAGTCTAGAATGCCCCTTACGAAAAAAGAAAAATTTTATCTAGGAATACGCGGATAGGGCGCACACCTATATATTTTTTTTCCAAAAATTTTCCAAATGAATTTCAATCCCATTGAAAAAAATAAAGAACATATAAGGGCATTTCCATGACAGGGGCGCGACACGCTCTATCACGCATCAATATTGTTTTCGATTTTCCGATTGAAAAATTATTTTTTGATCTGGTTGCTCTATAAATCGATCGAGACTATTTTTTCACTCAATTTTTCATGCTGATCGTATATTCGGTCTCGAATTTGTCGTTAGAGCATGGGAAGACATGTTATGCGCACATCTCTCCTCTAGGGGTATTTTGGTAATTTTTCGAGTATTACATGTAAGTAAGATGTTGTATTATCACGAAGTTCATAATAGTCGTTGTCAGTTACAAAAACTCCCAAGAAGTAAAATTTTATATTTTATACACTGAGTTTCACTAATATCATGTTAAAGTGTTGCCTCTTGTAAAATTGCATGTTTCAATGAGTTGAGCCATTCTTGTTAGAGTTGAGTAGCATGATTTAAATTTTCTTTTCCTATTTTTATATACTTGTACATTTCACATACTAATGTTATAGTCAATCTGCATCTTATTATGATACAGACACAAGCAAGTGATAGAGATCCTTAATGAGTGCATTGTTGATGATCAAGCTATTTGTGCAACTTTGGTGAGAGCTTTTACTTCAGGAGGAGCATTTGAGTCTTTACTTTCATGCTACAGTCTTTAGTTAGAGGTAGCCATAAGCTTGTCTTGATACCCGGCTCAGAGTTAGTATTTTAGAGGCTTATTGAAACTTGTCATTCTTGCTGAAGATGCAAATAAACTAAGATACACATTTGCAGATACATTATTACTGAAGAATGTCTAACAAAATACTTTACTTTTCATTATAGAATGCCTTCATTAATTTATTGGCATTTCACATATCAAAAAAAGATAACACCAAAAATAAATAATACTATTGTTGTGTCTTGTATTTCACATATAAAAATAAAATAATATAAACAAATAAATAATAAAGTTGCTGTTGTGGGATTTACTGGGTATGTTGTTGTTGTTGTTGTTAATAAAGTTGCTCATATAATACACAGATCTCACAGTCTTCATATTACCTCGAAACATATATATGGTAAATCCATCTCAGTAATTAAAGCTTTGAAGGTTTCACCAGGTCTAGAAAGATACCCACACTACTTCCATTTGAACTCTAAAAAGTATTAGTAATATTTTTGATTATTTGCTCCATCTGTGAAATAAGAGATTGAATTCAGAATAAGAATCTCAACATAAAACCTTCGGGTAACAACGCAAATTTATAAATGAAAATATAAAATAAGAGAAACTTAATAATCTCACTTTAGTTCGTTCTTATAAGAAAATATGTTTGGATGGTCCAAAAACATATTGACTATATGAAAAATTGTCAATCTTTAATTGTTAAAAAGTTGCAAAGAAATGACAAATCAAGTAAGATTTGCATACAAAAAGTTGGTGAAAAGAATCAACTATGAACAATTTAAGTGCAGCTCTATAGATTAGAAATTACAAATATGTCAAATGTTTCACTCTTAAACAAACTTTCTATATACCAACATAATTAATGGCATGACTTGTTCCTGAAAATGCAAGAAAACAATTTTTAGACCTAAACTACACGTTATAATAAAGCTGAAACGAAAGATAATTTAAGTGGTATTTTGCGTGCTTGATAAAGATTTGGAACACCATTTAAATTTGTTACCAACTTATCCGAGCAATCAGTCTTCTAAAAACTAAATCTTTAGGTT
The DNA here is from genome assembly GCA_011800125.2 of Solanum clarkiae. Taxonomy (NCBI): domain Eukaryota; kingdom Viridiplantae; phylum Streptophyta; class Magnoliopsida; order Solanales; family Solanaceae; genus Solanum; species Solanum clarkiae. The sequence continues at coordinate 5,210 of JAABOM020081071.1, read as the reverse complement.
TTAAGTTGATTGATCACAAGATCACTGTAATACGGGCTCAGTATCATACTATTATATATATCTTCATGATATTTTAAATAGGCACAGGTGTGTTTGTCACGCCCCGGGAGGAGACCCAAGATGTGGCCGGCACCTAGAGACTATTGCTAGTCCCCAAGTGAACCACTTGGCCTCATCATAATCATTCAATCAATTGTTTTACCAATCAACGGAAGACATAAGGAAAGTAAATGTCGCATCTATCAAATCTCAATTAATAATATGAATGAAAGGCTAGTAGAAAGAACTAGCTCATAGTCTTAACAATTAACATTCAACTCTAGTCTATGAAATCTCTATCACTATCAGATGGTGTCAATGACAGATTCATGGCTAACTCAATCAAAATAAAGCTAATAAATGTCTAAATCTAAAGCAAGATGAAAATAACATAATGGATCCTCCGAAGTAAGGGAGACTCACCAACAGTTGAACGTCTAAGATCCACAACGATGCACCTGTTGATGATCTCTAATCCTTGAATCTGCATCATAAAATGGTACAGCATTGAATGGCGTCAGTACGTGGAATGTACGATATGTAAAATAGCTAAATGAAATCGAAGCTGGAAGAATAATATGAAACATCAATGAACATCAAGGATAATAACAAATCAACATGTCAAGTGTCTACCTAAAGCAAGAATAAAGAGTAGACATATGACCCGTCTAACCCATCAAACCTCATCAATCAAATCAGACTCATCTCGACTCAGAGTACTCAAGGTGGGAACTTTTAGGGAGTTTCTCTTATTCGACAACAATCACTTATGAGGCAGTGATTTTACAACAATCTCGTGATGTTGCCACAACTATTCTGTACTTGCTAGGTAGGGAATGAATCAAATCCACTAGGGATCAATAACTGATCAAGCAAGTTCTCTATTGTTTCAGGGACTCTATCAAGAGGGAACTATAATGTAATGTGATGGTTCAAATCCTCACCTACACTTGGCTACATAGTTTGACGAGTATGAGTTAGGTTAAACTTTTTGATGAGTATGAGTTAGGTTAAACTCTTACTCTTTCGGTTCTCGATACTCCTTCCATGACTCAATGCTCATAAAACAATCTATCCAATCAAACTATCTCAATCAGCCTCGTGGAGGCACTATCTCTCAATCAGTCTCATAGAGACTCTAATCATCTCATCCATCAATATATCAATCATTAGCTCAAGGCTTAGAATAATCATAAGGAAGCAATCAAATAGACAAATCATTAGAGTTCATTTGGAAAGACTCATGGACCATCAAATATTATCAAACTATCATCATTCTCACTTTCATAATTACAATCTCTATCAACATTCTCAATCATGTCTCTAGACTTAATCCCTATCTCCTTTCATGCATGCTTTTAGTACTTAACATATAGGGTTATACAATATATTATGAAAAATATTCAATTCAAGAAAGTAAGTTTATGATGACCATCAACATAAGAAAATACATGTCATTGACATAAATTTTCAAGAAAATCTTCGAGAAACATTCAAGAATCATATATGCTGACTCGTTAGACTTTCAACTATATCTTCTATAACCATCTATGGGCCACATGAGAGAACAATCTCATACTTTTAGTTTAGCCTTACATACTTGGGATGAAGTTTTACCAATCAACCATCAAGAATTTCCTTGAATTCTTCAATCTATGCTTCTCTCTTCTTTCCTCTCAAGCCCTAGTCTTTCAAAATACTTAGAAAAGGACTTAGAATAAGGTTTAAGACCCTATTTACATATCAAAATGACCTCAGTTGGTCATGTTTTTAGTTTAGGAGGGGTTGGAAATTGATCGGAAAGCCCCTCAAAATAAAAGAAAATTTTTCACTTTGGAATAGCCTAGTCCGCGACGCGGACAGGCGGCTTATTTTTTTTCAAAATTTTCCGAATGAGTTTTCCAATTCCTGTCGAAAAAAACTGCAAAAGAAAGTGTAGGTCCGCGTCCCAGGTGTGTCGCGCCTTGGGCTCACACTGACGCTGGAATTCATCTCGGATCGAAATTTTTTTTTGATCTGCCGGTTGCTCTAAAATCCAAACGAGACCATTTTCCACTCAATTTTCCATGTTGATTGCATATCTAGTCTTGAATTCGCAAACGGAGCATGGGAAGACGCGTTACACGTACATCTCTATTCTAGGGGTATTTTGGTACTTTTACTGGGTGTTATAGTGTTGTCCAGATAAATGACCTGCAAGTGTTGTTCTAGTAGTAGTCATAATTCACCAAAAAAGCTAACAATTGTTGGAAGTTTTAGCTACATCATGACCATATTGTAATTTTACAGCGGTAGAGTTGGAGCCCAACTAATCTTATGCACTTCCAAAAATTAGGACATTGCAAGATGTTGAGTGCCTGAGAAAATTTGGAAATAGCAGTCATCTAAGGAAGTTGGAAGAACTAAAACTTCAAATGGAGAAGACATGGAAAGGTATGGAATTAGTATAAAGCTGCAAAACAAATTGTTGCACTTCAACATAATCTAGTAGAAAAGTTAAGGTGGAGTTAATTAATTATATGAATAAGACTAATATACTCTATCCAAGTTCCCATTTATTATTGATCGTCATATTACCAAAAAAATCCACTTAGTTCTCATCTTAAATTAAGTTTTCCAAATAGCTCCTCGTGAAACACTCCAGTCTTTTCACATTTTTATTTTGGTATTAACAAAATTGAGAACATAAACATAAACATTTCCAGTCTATTCACATTACTATTCTTGTTTACTACAGTTTTTCTTTGTTTATCGTGTATTATTTATCTTAATTTTCATTCAGTGTTATAATTTTACAGGACAAAGACAATGATTATATATGCGTAAGAAAGAATTTGGCAGGAAAATTTCTAAGGAGTCTCGAATCGCCACAATGTACAATGAATCAAAGAAGGATCCTTCCATTGAATTTGCACCTGAAAATTCCAAGTATGAGGATGTGGTAAAATCAGTTAATGACATCAGATATGATAAATGTAGGTTGGAGTTATGTCAAATGGTACTTTATGCTTAGGCCATTTGATATTTTGATTTGTTTTTCCTACTAACACGTGTATTACTCTTTCGTTTGTAAGCAAACCATGAGTTCTACTGTCTGTTCATATTGCTTTGTGTACTTTGTTCCTTTCTTCTGTTTAGGTTCTTCTCCTCCCACTGCAAGAACAACTACATGTCGCTCTGCACGCAAATTGAATTTGTCCGTGGAATGATAGTCGTCATTTCAGAATTCTTGATTTATCAAAATTGTCTCTCGTAATTTTTCCCTTTTCATCCATCCTCCATAGATGGTCTTCAGTTATGTCACTTGCAACTACTCTAGAAGGTACCAGAATTTTGTAGATTTACATATTTCTCTAACAAAGTACCTAATTGAAAACTATTTAAATGACTCATTGCCACATTTATTTCTTTCCATAGAACGGACACCTACACTGCTCTTTTTTTTTTTTCTTTTTCCTCCAATATACCCTCATTGAAATATGAGGCAACACGCTATACCAAATAGAATATTATTTGTTATTCCCTCCTCACTGGTTCTCAATGATTAGTCCACCATATTAAGTGAAGCTATACAGATTGAGAATTCAAAAAATATTATTTTCCAGTAACACCAAAATAAGGAAGATACTTCCTGCACTTAGACAATATTCGAACATCCATAATATAAGGGTATAAATAGGGTTAGCAGATAACAGACTTGAATTAATTGGTAAGTATCTGCTTTGTTATTTTTTTTATTTTGTTAGAATTTTGTTCATGTTTCTGTAGCTTATTAAATTTTGATTTGAAATTTTGTAGAGCTTCATTTGTTGACATATTTTTACAATCCCAAAATCTTCTTCCAAGATTGTCATCCGAACATGAAATTTTTAAGATTGCCGAAAGTCCACATCGACAAAAATAATCATAATAAGGAAAGAAAGAGAATTAAGCAATTAAAAAGAAAATGAAGAAAAATAGATGTTGCTTTGAGGTCAACATTAATGGAGGAAAGGTTAAATGGAAAGAAGAAGGACATTCTAGTAGTTGGTAATTAAAAATTGAAAGAAAATCTTTTATTTTTTTAAAGGGAAAATTAAGGCTGATGTCGTCTTTTTTAAACCTTTCATGCACTTTAAATAAATTGTACTCACTTATTATGTCATATGGCATGAGAGGGGTGTATCTAAGCTCAATTGGCTAAGTTGAAGGATGTTTTTAAGCTTATCAATATTTTAGGGACGAAACTAATAATTCATGTCAAATTTGAATAAAAATGCATGTTTATTCATTTTTATATTCTCACTTGAATTATTATTTGAGGATAAATAGTTGTCATCTCAAAAAATTGGTCACTCACAAAATGTCAATTTTTTATTTTAGAAAATATATTGTATACTTTTAAAATAAAAAAGAGGATAAGCAATATTAAAATCGAATAAACCATCTATGTTCATACATAAAAGTTACAAATTATAATTTTAATATGTATGTAATTTTATAAATTGCTCAAAAAGAAATTATTATTGATTTTTTTATGTGTGATTTGCCACTACTAAGATTCTTGATACGAAGTGTATTTCTAATTTTTCGTTTGTCTAATATAACTTAAACTTAACATAAATTTAAGGTTACTTTATGGAACACCTTCTAAAGTATCCTACCTTGAATGACCTTGAACATTCCAAGAAAAAAAACTCTGAGAACAGTATCACTGTCAGTGACCATAAAGAGCTTCTACGGCACGTAGAAAGTCCTAAGGTCTGTAGATGGGCCTTGTGATTTCCTTTAACACTTAGCAAAGTTTTGACTTTTTGAAACTCAATCCACAAACCCACTCTACGGCTTGCAAATACTTCTACAGACGGCAAATAGTGTCCTCGTCAAGTCAGATTTAGAGAAGGGGTAAAAAGATTATTATTTTCACAAGGGGTCTTTGTGACCCATAAAGCTTCCTACAGTCCGCATTTTGTGTCTCATAGTTCCCCATCCCAAACTCAATGTCCAGTCTACGAAGGAGGGTCTAAGACCCATATTTTGGACTATGACTGTCGCGACCCTCCTGGAGCCATGACTGGTGCCCGATAGGGGCACTCTATACTCTTTTACTCTTTAAAAAATTCGAGGTTGGTAACAGTCGGAATTCTGCCGAAATTCCGGCAGAGTTTCCTCTGTTTTACTGACTAGCCTCA